>PVIU01016535.1:0-44734 GCA_004026605.1 Ondatra zibethicus | reverse complement strand
CAGTCCCTGGGAAAGGGGCAAAGTGACCCACAGAGACTCCCTCTTACCTCACTTGATCACACAACCATTCTCCTACCCTGGCACAAACCAATCACTGCTAGTAGCCCTTTGAATAAGCCAATCCAATTAGTTGGAAAACAACCCTCGGGCTCCCCCCTCGTTTCTATGGCTTTTTGCTTTAAAAGATGGGCTCTAACAGCTATTGGGGTCTTTCTGGCTTCTCGAATGCTGAAAGACCCTGTCGCGACAGAATTAATAAAATCCTCTTGCTTTTGCATCGACTGTGGTGTCTGGGTGGTGTCTTGAAGCAACTCTTCCCTAGAGCTTGGACTCCTAGTCCAACAATACAATATAAGCTGTTAGAACGTCAGTTTGCACACGACAAGGTTCCATGGTGTCTGAGAAAGTGAAGCTGTGTAACTGTGTATACTACATTTACACTATCGACACATGGAACAACCAAAGGATTCAGGTCAGTAAAAGAAGGACAGGAAATAAATACAACAGTATACAATCTGCAAGCAAAATACAAACATCAAGAGATGCATCAAAGTCCTTGAGAAAACTGATAAAATATTTCCGGTAAAGTGACATTTTCTGTGGCTGTGGTTTGAGAATGGCATCTGAAGAAGGATAGGATACTTTGGTACCATGAAATTAAAGCAAAGGGAATGCCAGCAGATAACAGGCTCATGCTTTGTGAATCAGGGCATTGTAAATTATGTGGTGATAACATCTTAATTTTATTTTCATTTTTTTTTCTTGGAAAAAGATTTTCCCTCATATATTTACTGTAAAGATCTGGTCCATATTTTGAATGCTTTGACAGTACATACATGATGCTGGAAATTATGGAATCAGGTATTTTATTTCTTTGTCTTTAGTGGCTAGGTTCTTCATGGAGAGAGCATACCAGAGGAACTCTGAAGTCAAACTCTGGGAAAAGGCAGAATTCTGATATTATCGAGAGCTCGATAATATCAAATTCTAGGCCAGGTGGTGGTGGCACACGCCTTTAATCCCAGCACTTAGGAGGAAGAGGCAGGTGGAGCTCTGTGAGTTCAAGGCCAGCCTGGTCTACAAGAGCTAGTTCCAGGACAGGCTCCAAAACTACAGAGAAACCCTGTCTCGAAAAACCAAAATTAAAAAAGTTATGATATTATAGTGCCAACATTCCTGATGTTGCTATAGAATATCTCCTGTAATGTGAGCCAATTGTATTTCCATTGTGCTGAGGGGACATTGGAGTCTAAGAGAAGGTTCTTCTTGGGTATCCCACGTGAGGGTCAGAGACTGAATGGGTCTTTGGAATCTGAGTTCAGAGGTCATTTTATCCCTCTGATGACATTTTATGACCCAGAGAAGGCTTGCAAGAAGCGAAGTTGTGAGAGTCCTAGCTTGGGGAAGGAAGCATGTACTGAAACAGAGCTGCGAGCTCCAATGATGGTGGCGGTGTAACACAGGCAAGGCAGCAATGGTCCATCGTGATTCTGGCTTTGCAAACATGCTAAACTCGTGGATGATTGAACAGCACTTTCTGGCGTCTTGGGTCAGAGGTTTCGCGGCCGATTTAAGAAAACACAGCGTGAGGTACCGAGGCTTGGCAGTGAGGCCTTGTGGAGCTTTCACTCTTCCTTGTTGACGATGGTGGCAGGAAGAAGTCCCAACACAGTTAATTGTAACTACATGGCCACTGTGATGACGGTAGTCACAGCTTCACTGGGTGGAAAACCTGGCCGGGTGGACCACAGGTGATTCCAGCAGTCAGCGGCAACACCATTCAGAGATGGTGACACCTTTCAGTGGGTTCTCACATCACTTCTGGTTGTCCTTGCTAATCGACTGCCAAGAGATACTAATAGGCCATTTGATTTGCCTTTTGGATCATTGTCTTGTAAAAGGCAAATTCCACCAAATAAGGCAGGAAACAGTAGAAGTAAGCATGTGCTCAACACGGTTCCATGACATAATACAAGATGCTGCTGAGGAGTCTGACATCAGTGTCTTTCCTGTGCTGGACAGTCCTGTCCCCAGTCTTCTCTCCACACATCCAGGAGATATGCACAAGGTCTTGGGTACGTCTTCATCCATCTCAGAAACATGTGTGCTGGACGCCGTGTTTTCAGGGCAGTCCCCTATGCTGTGACGAGGCCGAGCGACAAACACATCCTTTTCTTAAGAGCAAATATGTATTTGATTGGACGAGTTCCATGGCAAAGAAAAAAGATCCATCTGTATTTTCCCTTTTGGTTTCCTGACAATGAGGATAATCCTCAAAAATGAAATGGTAGAATGGCTTTTGTTAGCAGAGAATGGAAGCTTGACATATGAACAGGATAGAAACGATTGTTCTCTGAAAGTTCAGTCCTCTCAGCTTGGAAGAGACACTGAGACAGCTGTTAAGTAAGATAACCTGAGTCTTTGACTGGCTTTTGAGAGCCTTGATATTTTGTTTTTATTTTAATTAGCGTGGGGGTGAGGTGGGAAGAGGGCATATGATGGCCCAGGTACATGGGGAGCGCAGTTTGTGTGTGGAGGTCAAAGAACAACTCTCAGGCATATGTGTTCTACTTACAGTGTGGGTTCCAGGAGTCAAGTGCAGGCCGTTGGGCTTTCACAGCAGAAGCAGTCTTTTACCTGGGAAGCATTCTTGCTGGCCCTTGAAGAACTTTGTTAAAATAGAAAACTTTGGAGACATGACATGGGCTGGAGACGTTATACTTACTGCTCTTCCAGAGGACCCACGTTCAGTTTCCAGCACCCACATGGCAGCTGACAGCTGCTTATCACTCCAGGGAACAGATTCCCTCTTCTGGCCTGTGGGCACATGCACTTGCGTGCAAATAGCCACACACATATACACACTATTAGAATAAGTATTTTTAAGAGAAAAATGTCCATGATGATTCAAAATGAACAAAAGGTTTCTATCAACTCCTGTCCAGTGAGTAGAATGCCAGATCTCAAAGACAGTTTAGAACTGTGTGTCTGCTGGTGTTATGATTCTTCTTAAGAAGTTATGGTAACCTGGCTTTGCTACTATAGGCTTCTACCCTGGAAACCAAGATGGCAGGATTGAAAATTCTCTGTCATTCTGGTCAGTTGAGTGAGATATTATCTCAAGTTAAAAAAACAAAAACTGGAGATATATAGCTAGGTGGTGGAGAGCTTATTGTTAAAACAGATTCAATCCCTAGTTCTCCACTTAATTAATTAACTACCTACTTAATCAATTTTAATAAAGAAAATAGGATACTTTGCTGGGATAGGGATGGTTCTCAATTTGTGATTGCCTAATGTATTGCTTTACATTGTAAAGATAAAACAATCTGACAAAGCAACTTTTGGAAAGAGAAGTTTATTTTGGCTCATGGTCAAGGGTACAGTCCATCCTGATGGGGAAGTCACCTAAGCAGCAGCTGTGGCAGCTGCTTGCACTGTGTCTGCAGGAGAGGAGAGTGGATGAACGCTTGTGCTCAGCAAACTCCCTGTATTCCAGAATCCCAGCCCAGGAAATGGTGTTGCTCATTTCAGGGTGGATTCTCTCCCCTCAGTGAACTAAATCAAGTTAATCCCTCACAGTCAGGCACAGAAGTTTGTCTTTCGGGTGATTCTGGATTCTGTCAGATTGGCTATCAGTACAAACATACACACCTAAAATACACAAGGCCCCATATTGCCTGCAAGCCCAGCACTTGTAGGTAGAGGGAATGAGGTCAGAAGTTCAAGGTCACCCTTAAGCTACTAGAAAGTGTAAGGTCAACCTGGAACTTGAGACTTCATATCCAAAAAATATAAGTTAAAATAGAGTAAAAGATGTTCTGTGTTAATGCCAAATGTTATGAAGAAAAACATATAAGTTTATGACATACAATAGAAATCACACATCTTTATGTTTTGATACTATTTGAAGAAAGTCTTTCTTTCTTTCTCAACCTGAGATGGTCTCACCTCTTGCTTGCCTGGGCCTGCGGCAGGACAGTTAGCCTTGTCTGGAGATGGTTTGGGCTCTTACAGACCCTGTGAAGGAGTGTTATTTGCATCTAGTAAGCAGAGATCAAGTATGCAGTTCAGATCCCACAGTGGACAGGACAGCTTCCCACAACAGAGAATTACATGCCTTAAAGTACCGACAGCGCCAACATTGAGACACTCTGTCCCCAAGCAGACCTTCTCCACAGAGGCAGTGCCGCAGCCGACAGGGTAAAAATTGATTTTAGGGAATGAAAGACAATCTTAGTTTATTCCTGTGTGGATCACAGATCCACATTCAACACATAAATTTCACAGCACAGGGTGTTTTAGAACAAAAAGCCTCAAAGGCCCCTTAGGGGAATGGTAATGAAACAAAATGGGAAACACTAGTGAGGAGCAGGGATTAGCAGATCTTTTCTTCCTAGAGCCAGAAATAAGTCAGCCTCTGTGCTTCTGTAATTCTTACAGCAACAACATACTGAGCATTGCAATGCAGAGGCACCAGAGGCAGGTGGCACACATACACACCTGGATGGTGGTGGGTCAGGCAGGCGGCACTCATACACACCTGGATGGCTGTGAATCAGGCAGGCGGCACTCATACACACCGGGATGGCTGTGAATCAGGCAGGCGGCACTCATACACACCGGGATGGCCGTGGGTCAGGCAGGTGGCACTCATACACACCTGGAAGGCTGTGGGTCAAGCAGGTGGCACTCATACACACCCGGATGGCTGTGGGTCCATAAAACTTTATTTATAAAGCAAAGAGAGAGCCTGAAAAGATGCTCAGTGATTAAGAGCTCTTCCTGCTCTAGCAGAGCGCGAAGGTCCCAGCACTCATTCTGGGACTCATAGTCATCTGTAATTCCAGCTCCCAGGAATCCAGTGCCCTCTGCTGGCCTCGCGGACACCAGGCATACACATGGTACACATAAGCTCATGGAGGTACACACACACACAAATAAATACATTTTTAGCAAAAAAAAAAAAGCAAGGATGGAAAGGTTATAGCTGACATGGTGGATCACGCCTGCAATTCCAACCAAGAGTTTAATGTCAGGCAGCCACATAGCGAATTTAAATTCAGCCCGAGGTACATGAGAGAACTCGGGGAATGGGGAAATGGAGAGAGAAAGAGGGAGAGAATGTGAACACAAGGAATGAGAATACTTGGTTTGTGATCCATCGATTGTTTATAACCTTGAATTATGATTTAATTTTAAAGGGTCAAGACAAAAGCTGAAAACAGAAGTTGCATGCCTTGATCATAATCGGGTACATAAAAATGGTTCTCTGTGTGTATGAGAGATGGAGAAAGAGAGGGAGAGGAAGGGAGGGAGGGTCAGCTAAAACTAAGAGGATGTTCCACTAAGGTACAGTTTAACAATTGCCTTTTAATTTGATGAGATGCAGGATGTCAAACCTAGGGGAACTCTCACATGATACCTAAGGAAGAAAGTGTCCTGGTATTTCAGTTCAAAACCATAATAAAATTCACAAGGTGTGCTGTACTAGGCTTCTCTAGGTTAACAGAAGTTACATAATGGATCCTTCTATACATGCAGAAGTGAGATTTATTAGAATTACTCACAGGCTGTGGTCCAACTAATCCAACAGTGGCTGGCTGTGAATGGAAAACCCCCAAATCCACTAGTTTCTCGGTCTACAAGGCTGGCTGTCTCAGCTGGGATCCTGAAGGAGTAGGCCTGAATGCCAGTGAGGGAATAATACTTGCTAGCAAGGCAAGGAAGAGTAGGTACAGAGCAAAAGCTTCCTTCTTCCACCTCCTCATATAGGCTTCCAGCAGAAGGTGTGGCCCAGAAAAAAGGTGTACCTTTCAGCCTCAAGATCCAGATTGAAAGGAGTGTCTTCCTACTTCTAAGATCTAAATGGATTACTTCAAATTAAGAAAAAAAAAAAAAACCTCACAGATGTGCCCTCTATATTTGGGTTTCACTTTCAGGCGTAGTCAAGTTAAAAACCAAGAACAGCCATCACAAGTCCATCCCTGGTCAACTTGACACACAATCATATTTCCTTATGTTTGGATTAATTTCCAAATGAAAATAATAACCAAGTCATAAATATACCTAAGCCTAAGCGTAATATAACTATGACCTGTATAATCACAAATGCATCATAAACCTAACCAGGCTATAATTATAACTAACTGTAGTGATATTTCATCTGCATTTTAATAAGTAAAGCTTGCCTGAAGATCAGAGAGTAAAACAGACACCCTTACAGAGAAGGCAGTGGTGACACACACCTTTAATCCCAGTAACCACACTAGTTTGCCATAGAAACCAGGCAGTAGTGGTGCACGCCCTTAATCCCAACACTAGAGAGGAATATAAAACAGGAGGAGACATCTCTCAGACATAGTTTCATTCTGAGATTCCTGGAGGCAGAATCACCATTTTGGACTGAGGTAGAGGTAAGAGCCAATGGCTGATTGTTTTGCTTTTCTGACCTTCAGGTTGAACCCCATTATCTCTCTGGGTTTTTATCAAACATGCTACACCTAACATGATATAACTCTCCTTTGTATAAGCACAAATACATTATAAATTTAGAATAGGAGACAATGTACCTTTGGGGACATTCCTTTAGTATCTGAAACTTAAGTATGATAACCATTGGTATTCTCATAATTGATGTTATATTACATGATAAATGAATTGAGGAAAGAAGACACAAATGTCCATACAAACATATTTTTACAAATACAATAGAAGCACTCTCTTCAACTATAATCCTTGTTTCTGTAACTGGTCACATGGCCTTAGCTGCTATTAAAGACTACCTTCCTCTACTACCTCTTCTTCTCTAACTTCTTCAAGAACTTCTGCAGGCTCTTGGCTCTTGTTTTCATTTCTGAAGGGTTCTGTCCTTCGCCATCCTATTGAGCATTATAGTTTCCCATTGGCTTTAGCCACAGGAAATGGTAGCACCCTAAAGGGTCTCCTGCACTCCACATATAATTTTCTTACCTCCATGACAGAAAATTAATCTAATTTTCCTGTAGTAATCCGAATCAATCACCCCTCTGAACACTGCTACTCCTTTCTTAGCCTGTTGGTTTAGGGGATTCAGAAACCTAAGGTGGCCAGGGGTAAGCTGGCTTCCAGTTCAATGGAATGTTTGTTGTGGTTCCTGGCAAGAGTGCGCCCTGCTTTGTAATTAAAACGTAAGGCTGTAGGAACAGGAAGAAAATAACTTTGTTGGGTCTCTAGGGGTGATAGTGAGGGGATCTATTCTCTCTTCCACCCGCTGATTCCTGTACCTATGGATTCTGACTGTGGGAGAAACTGTACCATATAATGAATGTTGATTCAAAGCATATACTGCCTTCTGAAGAACTCTGTCCCAGTCCTTTAGGCTGATGTCACTTACCTAATTGACACTGTAACTGTGTCTTTAAAAGGCCATTACATCTGTCTTTCAGGCCAGCTGCTTCAGGATGGTGGGAAACAGGATAAGACTAGCAGATTCCATGATTGTGTGCCCACTGTTGTACTGTGGAGTGAGCTCCTTGGCCAGAAGCCACACTGTGTAGAAGAGCATGGTGGTGGGGAAAGCATTCTATAAGTCCACAGATGGTGGTTTTGTCAGAAGTATTTCTTTCATGAAAGCCAAATCAATAACCAGAATAAGTATCTACTCCAGTATTCTTTCCACAAAGGAAGTGGTCCAAGGTAATCAACCTGCTACCAGGTTACTGACTGGTCACCCTGGGGAATGGTATAGTATCTGGGGCTCATTGTTGATCTTTGCTAGTGTCAGATCTGGTACTCAGCAGAAGCTGCAGCCATGTAACCCTTGGTGGATAGAAGCCCGCACATAATCCCCGTCTCTGTTACCATAAACACTGTTTATGGGTCCATCGGGAAATGACAGGAATGTCTGGGGAAAGAAGCTGATTGTCTATGGACTGGGTCATCCTATCTACTTGATTATTGAACTTCTCAGCTGAAGTCGCCTTTTGATGAGCATTTAAATGGGACACAATTATCTTCGCATCCTTCACCCATTTGGAGAGATCTATCCACATACTTCTTCTCCAGATGTCTTTCTCACCAATTTTCTGATCATGCTCTTTCCAATTCCCTGACTATCCAGCCAATTCATTAGCTACAGCCCATTAAACAGTGAACAACCACACATCTGACCATTGCTCCGCATGTAATGCCCGAAGCTCTGCCAGATGTGAAGGTTTCCCTTCACCAGTGTCTTCCAGGGTTGTCCCTGAAAGGGGTTGTAATGCTACAGCTGTCCACTTCTGGGTATGCCTGCACAGCGTGCAGAAACATCAGTAAACCAAACCCTAGTCTTCTCTTCCTCAACCAGTCAATCATAGGGCATACCAAATGTGACTATGGTTGCATACTTTGCAGCAGATGGCATTGTAACAGGAGTAGAAACCATAGGCATTTGGGCAAGTTCTTTGTGGAACTTGCTCATGGCTTCAGAACCGGCTCAGGCCTGATCATATATACACCGTTTCCGTTTGACAGTAGATTGTTGCTGTGCATATCCCGCTTCAGGACTAGGTGGGTCTGACAACACCCAGCTTATGATGTCAGCTCAGGCAGCCTGGAAACTTGGCGGCCCATTGTCAAATGTTCAGTTCCCACTAAAGGCCCAATATTAGGCCAAGAGCTGTCTTCTGCAGGAGAATGGCTGTTTGTAGATGATGCTAGAGCCTTGCTTCAAAATCCCAAAAGTCTGTTCTGTGAGTCACCTACAGGGGCCTGCCAAAAACGCCAAACAGCTTCCCTATCTGCCACTGCCACTTCAAGTACCACTGTGTCTACTGGATCATTTGGTCCAAGTGGTAGAGCAGCCTGTACAGCAGCCTGGACCTGTTGAAGAGCTTTCTCCTGTTCCAGGCTCCACAGCAAGCTAGCAGCTTTCTCAGTCACTTGGTAAATGGGCCAGAATAACACACCCAAGTGAGGAATGTGTAGTCTCCAGAATCCAAACAGGCCCAGTAAATGTGCTTCTCTCTTGATGGTGGGAGGGGCCAGGTAAATCACCTTTCCTTCACCTTAGGAACAATATCTCTTCATGCCCCACATCTCTGGACTCCTAAGAATTTCACTGAGGTTGAAGACCCATGAATTTTGGTTGGATTTATTTCCCATCCTCTGACATGTGTATGTGTTACCAGTGAGTTCACAGTGGTTGCCTCCTCTTGCTCACTTTGTCCAATAAGCACAATGTTGTTAATACAGTGCATCAGATATTTTATGGAAGAGACAATCAAATTTCTTCTGGTTTATGGACAGGTGCTGAGAAGAAGGCATTTTCTAGGTCAATAGCTGCATACCGTGTCACTATCCGATTGGGTTTTCAGTAGTCAACTGTCATTCTGCACGATCCCCATGTCTTCTGCACTGGCCAGAAAGGAGACTTAGCGGGAGATGTGGTAGGAACCATCACTCCTGCATCTTTCAAATACTTGATGGTGGCACTAATTTCTCTAATTCCTTCAAGGATGCAATACTGCTTTAGAACCACAACTTTCCTTGGCAGAGACAACTCTAAAAACTTCCATTTAGTCTTTCTAACAAAAGCCCTCATTCTGTAGGTCAGGGAACTAGTGTGAGAATTCTGCCAACTTCTAAGTACATGTACCTCAACTATACATTCTCGAACTGGGAGAATGATCACAGAATGAGTTTGGGGACCCACTGGACCCTATTGTGAGTCAGACTTCAGACAAAACTCAAGCCCCTACTGTAACTGCAGGGCCACAAATATTTACAATATTTCTTGGGATCTTCCAGAATCAGCATCAACTCAGAAAGAGTATCCAATAGGCCCTGGAAAGTTTGATTGTTTCCTTTCCCCCAGTGTACAGTTGCTCTTGTTGAAGGATCTATGTCACTCTGGGGGAAGCCTGGAGAAAGATTAACAATCAAACTTTGAGGTGGTTTATGAAGGTCCCTCCTCAGGGGAACCTGGCTGTCAGTTCATTCCAGGGGTTCTGGATCTACAAGACTCAAATCTGGAAACTGATTCATGGACTGAAATTCCCCTCTGCCATAATCCCTTGTAGCCTTCCTTTCATTTGCTTGAGAATTTTTTCCACTAATAGAAATCAAATAAAAATTCAGGGGACTTTTTATCTATTTCATGCCTGGAAACACCATGATTGATTAGCCAATACCAAAGGTCCATACAAGTCATGCCCCCATTAAATTCACATTGCTTGTGCTGACCATGATGGGTTAGGCCATTATGAACATTGCTTTGTTTGTGCTGCCCATTATGGTGACTGCAATCGCTTTGCCTTTGGCAATTCAGTATTCCCACATGGCTCCTGCTACCTCAGGAACCAATTAAGCCCACTACATTTAGTTCATCCAGCTGAGCAACAGTGGCTCCAATCTTAGGTCTAGCACAGGAAAATGGCAACAAAAACTCTTCAAATGTGCAAGTGCTGGTTCACTTTTTTGTGTTTTATAGGATTAGTGAAGGGTATGTCTTCTCGGTCTTCCCACTGTGAAGCATTAGGTTTTACACAGTGTACCCACTGAAGTATTGCAGTTTTCCCAAGCCTTAATATCCCTTCACCAACCCTAAGCCAAGGGCTTTCAAGAATATCCAACTCCTTCTCAGTAGATCATCTTTTGTCAAACACTTCGGTCAACCATTTAAACAACCTTTTGACACCTTTTTATAACTGTGTGAGTTTCCATATTAAACTCAGAATCTCCACTCAGAGTGCTCATGTCAATAAACTCAACCTGATCAAATTTTATGTTCCTTCTACCATTTTCCCACACCCTTAAAACCCATTCCCACCCATATTCCCCAGACTTCTGCTTGAATGAGTTAGCAAACTCATTACGCTCTTTCGTAGTGAAGAACACATCCTTGTCGACTACACTTTCTACCTCCCCTCTAGGAACCTGCTTTGCCTTAAGTCTGGTTATAGATCTAGAGGCAGCGATCAGTAGGCCTGAGAGACAATAGTGCTGTCTTGCCTGGAGTTTCCTTCAGAGAAAGTCACTGCTGGTTTAGCAAACAGTAAAGGATTGATTGATTCATCCAGTCAAAGGTGAAAAAGACAATATTTAAAGGGGTGGGTTGAGGAGACTCCTTTCTTGGGTGAGATAAACCCTTGAGAATCTAAGGGCTTTAAGTTCTCAGCTTCAGTGGGTTTCTCATACACACATCCATCCTAAGTTACAGGGTCCTGCTCTTTACTAGTTTAATGTCCTTAACCATGGAAACCCTTCAAGGCTGGGACTTAAATTTTCCCTGTAATCCAGCCAATCATATAATAATGGCTTCAGTTTGATTTTCAGCAACTTTTTTTTCAGCTCTGTGACTGCTGGAGAGACGGTTCTCTTTCAGGGCACACTTAGAAACCTTTGGATTGTTTATATGCATCCGGATCCAGGCCTTTTTATCACCAAGTTCATTGTTCTCCTAATTACATACAGAATCCGAGATGCTCAAAGTTGGTTAATTTTATCACAGAGCTCATCTCTATCCTTTGTCTATTTATCCAGAGATGCTAAGAACAACCAACAAGCATCATCATTTTTCTTACTTTTCTCCAAACTGTCTAACGTTTCATACACAGGGTCACCAAATCCATTGCTACTTACAGTTGGTGAATCAGGATAATCAAATGTATCGATCTCTTTAAGTTTGAAATATAGTTCACATCATGGGCTTTTGGTGTTCTTCAAGTACCCAGGAGATGATCCAGTAACTGGAGAGGCTTTGGTAACTGTAGGTGTTGGCAAAATTGAGAGGTCTGTTGCAGATATTTGAAAGATTCACCCTTACACCTCTGTTGCTCTAGAACCACATCTGTAATAGGCAGTGTCTCAGCTGGTCTTCACTATATGCTGGAATCTCAAAGAAGTAGGATCTAATGCCAGTGAAGGGATGGACTTGCTAGCAAGGCAAGGATAAGTAGGCAAAGAGCAAAAGCTCCCTTCTTCTGTGAATTTATATAGGCTTTCAGAAAAAGGTCAAAGGTCTGTATCTTCCTGCCACGAGGTCTGGATTAGAGGCGTATCTTTTCCCAGATGGAAAGATCTGGATTAAAGATCTTTTTACTGTCTTCCTACTTCAAAGATCCAGATTAGAAGTAGATTAAATCAAATTAAGCTTAATAATAATGATAATAATAATAATAGAAATACCTTACAGGTGTGCAAATTAAGCAAAAAAAATCCCTCACAGGTGTGCCCTCCAATTATTGGCTTATATGTAGTCAAGTTGAAAACC
The DNA here is from genome assembly GCA_004026605.1 of Ondatra zibethicus. NCBI lineage: Eukaryota > Metazoa > Chordata > Mammalia > Rodentia > Cricetidae > Ondatra > Ondatra zibethicus. The sequence continues at coordinate 32,499 of PVIU01016535.1, read as the reverse complement.
AAGAATAGCCATCACACATACCTACCTCGTAGTAAAGGACTAGATGCTAGAATGGAGGAAAACTTCCTCAAATGGTGGGTGGGTTAGGGGGTCACTGTAGAGAGAAATGAGGGGGCTGCATTTGGGCTGAGGTTGAAGAGGGCACTAGACTCGGAATGAAAAGCAGTGGGTGTTGAATTGCTCATGCAGAAGTGCATTGGGGTACTTGAAACCATGTCCAGGAAAAAGAAAGTATTATTTGGAGTATCACAAACAAGGTACATTGTGGAACAGCCTTCAGATGCTTGGAAAATACACAAAAACTCTTTTACCCACCTTTGGAGACCAGTCTTGGATATATAAGTGGGTATGCATATATGTATGTATGAATGAATATAAGTAGGTGTCTGTGTCTGTGTGGGGTATATATATGATTATATATGGCTATATGTATGTACATGTGTGTGCTGTGTGTTATGGTGTATATGTGGTGTGAATGTGTGGTGTGTGTGTGCATGTGTGCGTGGTATGTAAGTTGTTTGTGTGTGTGTGGGTGTAAACTAGTATAAAGTGGCAGAAATATTTGGAAATGTAGGTATAGTATTGGGGCTGTTCTTGCACCCTGAGCTGTCTTCTGCACCAGTGATTTTTGATTCTATCAAATACAATATCTTACAGACTGAAAAGTATGACCAATAACTTGCCTTGGGATCAAAGACAATAAATAGTTTCAAGGATGGTGCTTTTAAAACATTAACTGTTTAAGATCAAGTGAAGGTTATTTGTTTTCAGGACTCTAAGCTAATAAATCTGAGGGAAACTGATTGGTGGTTTCATCCGTGTCCAAGCCCTGGTCCCTCTCATCTCCACAGAACACTGTATCCTCATTCTTTCCGCACTCCACAATCTGTCCCTGGGGAGTCTGATGCCTAGTGGGGGCAATTTCAATACCTTGGTGTTTTAGAAGGAGCTACCCCAGTCTAGAGGCATTGCTCATGTCCCCAAGTGAGTGCTTCCTTTTCCGGTTTGTGAAGAAATCAGTTTACTCACAGAGATAAAAGAATGGAACAATTTAGACAGTGGGAGGGAATAACACTCAGCACTGGGGTCTGGGACCTAGCCAAGGAAGAAACTGGGTTCAGGGTTCAGACAAAACCCCAATAACAAATATCACAAGGCAGACAGGCTCCCTTGCCACCGGCTTCATCAATGTGCTGTGGGCCCAGGCCCCACCCCATTTTGCTAAGTCACCTATGCATCTTCCTTTCTTAAATGTCCAGAAAACCTATATGCAGGATGGGATGCATGTACTAGAATATTGCACAAACAGAAATATTTGTTGAAAAGTAATGTCCCAAGCAAGGTCTCCTCGGTCAGATGACTGCAGGTGAGCTCTGCAGTATCGTCAGTCAGTCTGTCTGCTGGCTTTCAGATCACGGGAGTACAGGCTTAGGAGCACAGAAACCCTGCACCAAGAGCGACTTCTGGCCCCAGAGGACATCTAGCAACATGGTAGTTGTCAAACTTTTGACCGAAAGTGGTCATTGGAAACTGGAGAATTAGGGGCCCGGGACCCTTCTAACCAGCAGCTTGTGTACAAGTGTGCTGGGTGCAGAGAGCTGCCCAGCACTACTTCTTGATAGTGCCTACACACTGGTTTAGATCCCCTTAACATTTCTTTAACCGGTGTGGTATTGCCAACCTCAAAATTCTAGCATGCACGAGAGAAAGGTAGGAGGATTCTGAGTTCAGGACTAGCCTAGGTTACACAGTGACATAATTCCTCAATAAATTAGCAAAATGGAATATAGAACACCCCCCTCCCAAAAATAACAACAACAACCAAAGACTGGTGATGTAGAGCAGGGGCAGAGCACTCTCTTATATGACCAAGACATTGTATCCAACCTACAGCACCATCAAAAGGATGTCTTTTGGGAACTGGGGTAGACTGCAAGTTAAATTAGGAAAAATAATTTTAGAAGGTCATTTTTAAAATGATGCTGCTGTTGCCTGACTTTCAACATGAATGTTACTGGGCTCCGTGGTACTCTTGTGTGGTATTCCATGTAGGGCCACATCAACCACTCAAGTCCAGGGTGTATATCCAAAGGATGCTCCATCCTATCACAAGGATACTTACTCAACTATATTCATAGCAGCTTTATTCATAATAGTCAGAAACTGGAAACAACCTAGATGTCTCTCAACTGAAGAATGAATAAAGAAAATGTGGTCCATTTACACAATGGGGTATTATTCAGCTGTTGAAAACAATGACATCATGAAATTTGCATACAAATGGATGGAACTAGAAAAAATTATCCTGAGTGAGGTAAACTAGACCCCAGAAAGACAAACATGGAATGTACTCACTTATAAGTGGACATTAGCTGTGGAGTAAAAAAATCATGCTATGATCTACAGACCTAAGACGCTAAGTAAGAAGGAGGCCTTAAGAGGGACGCAAAGACCTCTCTGAGAAGGACAAATACAATAGAATTCCATGGTTGACTGGGAATGGGCGGGGTCAGAAACAGGAGGAATCAGGCAGGGGGAGAAAATACTGGGAGAAACCACTGGACTTGGGGGCATTCCAGGGGCAAGGTGGAAACCTAGTGCAATGGAAAAGCCACTGAATCTACAAGAGTAACCCCAGCAAAGACATCTACTAATGGCGGACACGGAACTTGAACCAGCCATCTCTTCTGTAACCAGTTACGGCCTCAAGTGTGCCACCACTGCCAGGCTCTGTCTGTTTCATACCAACCTCTGTGCTGTGCACACAGGGAGCCTTCAGTCCGTGGGAGAGAGGGCTTGGAAAATGCAGCTTCTGAGCAGACACATATCGTCCACTTGATCTGCTTGTCTGTCTCCTCAGTGAGTTGAAGATGTTCTTATCCACAGCTAGAAAATCGAACACTATGTAAGAAGTGTTTTATTTTTTAGTGTGTGCACGTGTGTGTGTATGTGTGTGTGTGTGTTTGTGTGTGTGTGTGTGTGTGTGTGTGTGTGTGTGTGAGAGAGAGAGAGAGAGAGAGAGAGAGAGAGAGAGAGCAGGTGTCCCCAGAGGCTAGAAGAACACGTTAGATCCCTTGGAGATGGAGTTGTAGGTGGCTATCAACCACGCAATATAGCAATATAGGTGCTGAGACTCAAACTTGGGTCCTCTGGATGAACAGTAAATGTTCTTAACCACAGAGCATCCATACAGCCTCAAGAGTCACCTTCTATCCAGCACCCTTTCATGCCACTTTGAGTCACTCCCCTGGCTCTTTTGTAGCCTGTAGACACACCCTATCATCACAGCCCTTGAATTTGGAATTTAGTTTGGATTTTCCTCCTGTGCAGGAATCTTGGTTTGTGTAGCCCCGGTTCCCACAGCATCTTCATGTCTCTGACCTCCTTTCTGGGGCAACACTTCTGCCTTTCAGCACCATGGTTTCCCCCTCATCACAATGTGTTTTAGAGACACTAATAAACTCCATGAGCAAAGCACTCTGCTATTCATTCTGATTCCTCTGGGAGAACAGGAGCTTCATGAGGAGGCTGGGTACCTTGCCCTTCCCATAACTTCCTATATAGCTCTTTGTTTGGCGTAGCTGCTAATATACAATGGCATCCATTTGTAGATGGTTGGCTGGATAATAGGCAGATGCCATAACTTAGAATCAGTAGCACCATAAAATCCCATAAACACACTCCATCTCCCAATTAAATTCCAGCGTTTTAAAAAGAAGCATAATTAAAAGGAGATGGCGAGGCAACCGAACCGAATAGCACCACTTTTCCTGTGCAGATACAAACAGCTGCACTGATGGAGGACCAAAGCAATACTCCCATCCAATCCTAACTTAGAATCACTTACCCAGCATGAGTGAGGGACTATTGATAGGAGCGTAACTGACCACTAAACAGCTGCGTCACCCACCCCATCACAGATGGCGACCTGTGGGAGCTGCATCACAGAGTCCCTCTCTCAGTTAGCTTCCTGCTTCCTATATGCTCCAAAATAGCCAAAGATCACTCTCTCCCAGGGAAGAACAGGAGGAAGAAATAGCTGGAATCTCAGGTGAGGGTCCTGCGACCCTCCTGACCCACTTACCACTACTGTAGGTATGGCTTTCTAAATACTGTCCTGCTTATTTCGTTGTTATGGCTACCAGACCCAAACTACCCCTACTCTAAGATGTCAGTGGAACGATCTCACAAGGTGCTAGTGGGGAAAAGCCACAGTAGAACATATTGGCACAGGGAGACACTCCTTGAATTCTTTCTGCCAGAGAAGCCCAAGATGGCAGAAAGGGTTCTTGGTTTAGAACTGGGGATAGCATCATTTCTACATAACCCCTTGTAGATACCATGCTGAATCAGGGGAGTTCACTGTGCCTCTGGCCTCTACCCCCAGGGTTCTTAGAGTCCCATGCACACCCTGTTTGCCAATTAGAGGGAAAGCTCCATACAATTCAGGAAGTGAAATTGATTTCATATGCTGCACAGCAAAAGAATAAATATGAAACACCAGGACACCACTGTAATGGAAACCTTTTTATGTCTGTAATGGCATTTTAATGTTTTTGCCAGGGACATTTGGGGTTTACAGCACTGTAATAAAGCAATAAAGCATATACTCTCTCATCTGCTTAACCAACGTATAGCTGCCATGCTTTAAGCCCATTCTTAGGTGCCACTGGAGTTAAATTTGCTGATGTCTTTGTTTTTACTTTTTATTTTAAATGAAATACATTGTGAATCTACTACACCAAGAGATGAAAGAGATCGAAACTGGAATGTTTCTCTGGTGTTCAGCAGCTCTGGCTCTTATCCTAAAAGATTGTTTTGGAGACACAAACTCTACAGGATTCTTAAGACAGGAAAATACAGGAACATGGGAAAATCAAGCAAGAGCAACCTGAGGGGGTGCTGAAGAGATGGCGCAGCTGGTACGTAGATGGGCTGCTCTTGCAGAAGAATGGAGCTCAGTTCCCAACACCACGTCAATGGCTCACAACCTTCTGTAACTCCAGCTCCAGAACCTGGGTCCTCTGAGGGATCCTGAACACATGTATACACACACACACACACACACACACACACACACACACACACACACACACACACACTTAAAGACAGAGAACCAGGAAGTACTTTTAAGGAGAACCCAAAGGATGAGCTCGTACAGGGTCCAGTAATTGGTCATAAGAACCTCAGGTTCTAGAAAGCTGTAGAAACAATAGAAGCAGATGTGATGGGAGACATCAGAGAAAAAGTGAGTAAAGGCTCCTGAAAATTCTCTTTCCACAACAGCATCAAGAGCTCAGAAGCCAGGCTGTGGTGATGCACACCTTTAATCTCAGCACTTGGGAGGCAGAGGCAGGTGGATCTTGTTAGGAATATTTCCTAACGCGAGCTCCCTGCCAACGCAAAATTCCCAATCAAGCAGAATCAAAACAAGCCAAATTAAGAAATATCCAGGTTTAATGGAAGTTCTGTGCTCTCGGGTGGCCCTGAGGGGGGAAACCGGGAAGCCTCACAAAGGCGACCACCGGGAACTCATTTAAATACCCTGGGGTGTGGTTCTGACTGGGATTTGGAGTCCAGACCAGGCCTAGATGAGAGGGGCTGGGGCCTACGCTCCCAACTTGACAGATCTCTGTGAGTTCAAGGCCAGCCTGGTCTACAAGAGCTAGTTCCAGGACAGGCTCCAAAGCTACAGAGAAACTCTATCTCAAAAAACAAACAAACAAACAAAAGAACTCAGGACAGACTACCTGAATCAACTTTTTCAGGACTCTGGGAATTAGTCAAAAGCAACCACAGGAATCTGAGGAGCAATTCATCAAGAACAGTGTCTAATGTTGGCCAGAATAGTCAGTGCTGGGGTGTTTCAATCTGCCTGAGTTGTTGCCCTTGGACCTCTGGCGCTGTATTGTCTCTGACATGAGAAGCATGGCCGCTGCTGAGCGAGCAGAGCTAAGTGCTCCTTAGTGACTGGCTGCAGGGAATTGTCTGGTTGTTAAGAACTGTCTTGAAGAGACCTGGCTTGGTGTTCACAGCAAGCAGCCTTTCTCCAGAGGGTGTGTGTGAAATGTCAGAGGGCTAGTTTTCATTCCTGAGCAGTTTGATGGGGTCATCAGGGGATTTGAACACCAGTAGCAGGTTTTGGGAATCCAGAAGGTGATATGTGTGTCAAGAAAGGCCTGGGTAGGCCCCGAATGCCATCTCTGCTTGACCTAGAGGCTCCAGGCAAAACAGAAAAGAAAGCTAAGGGAGAGTTGTAAGCTCCTGTTTAGAGTGTTGAAAACATGTTCCAACACACATGCACATACATATATGCTTGCACACACACAGGTATACACAATACACTCACATGCACATGCATATACACATATACACACTCACAGGTATTGTATACTCAGGAACATACACATGTGCACATTACACACACACACACACACACACACACACACACACGCGCGCGTGCACACACACACACACACAGCCTCAGCAAAAACTGATTGGATTTTTGGTTTGAGACATTTCAGGAGGTGGCTGTCCTCTAAGATAGGTCACTGGGACTTAAGTGGGCACATAAACTAAAAAAGAGGGTACAGACTAAAAAATTGATTCAGAAAAGTCAATAGACAAGAACATTAATTATAACAAAACCAAGAAACCCTGGGGAGAGGAAGATCAATTTCCAGATTTACTACTTTGTATTATGTAAAATGTGCGGTTTTCAAAATGAGGATTGTAGGAGACACACAGAAACAAGAAAATATAAATCAAATGTATGGAGGAAGAAAAGGCAGGCCTGGGAGGGAGCCCAGACCGTGCACTTCTGGACTTCAGATATTTAAGTGTGTTCACGGAAGTAAACAACAGGCAGCATGACTAAACAATTTAAAATCAAAGTAAAAAATGTGTATGGGGAGACAGAATATCTGTAGAGGTATGACTATAAAAAAAACTAAGGATTCTGAGTTGAACAATGTGCAGCGTGAGCTTGAAAGTCGAGCAGAGAATGGAGATCTGAATAAACAGAAGAAAGAGCAAAGGAGATGGGTTGGATTATTCAGTCTACACATGGAAAAGAAGTGATGGAGCCTTTGAGATCCACGGGAGACCCTTGGAAGAGTCGGGGAGACCTGGGGAGGATTGCTGCAAATACCAAGATCTGCACAAAAAATGTGACCCACTGAACAGAGAAAGCGGGGATGAGAGAGTATTTAGAAACAGTGACTGAAGTTCTTCAAATTTGATTTAAAAATTCCATTAGTCCATACACCAAGATGCCAAATGAATGTACTTTAAATAAGGTAAAAAGAGATTCTCGTCTAGACAAATTATAATAAAGTTATCAAAAGTAAGAAATAGAAACTTTTTTATCGTTATCATTATCACCATTATCATCCCATATTGAAGATTGAACCTAGGACCTTGAGCATGCTAGGCAAGTGCTCTGTGACTGCCACTTCTGCAGCCCAGGAGATAACCTTGAAAGGATCCAGAGAGGTAAGTGGCTCAGCGTATACCAAGGCTCTTCAGTAAGACTAAAAGGACTAACAACCGAATTCCCAAGAGCTGCCATAGTATTAAGGAAACAGTAGAACATCATGTTCAATGTCTTGACAGAAGAATCTCTCAACCAAGTAGTTACATTCCACACAGCTGTACTGCAGCAAAGAAGTGAAAGCATCCCTAGATAACCCATAGCCACAGAGAAATGAACCTTATATGCAGGGAAATTTGAACTTGAATCTTTCCGACTGAAAGGAAAGATTACCAAGAGTAACTGGAATACACTGGCATCTGCATGGATAACAGGCAACAGATGGCGCAGATACCGCACTTGTACTGTTCTTCTTTCCTATCTTGAAAATCAAAAGAGCACTGTATGAAGTGGAAGCCGTAGATAGATCTATGTTAATAGGTGTATCATACACCTAAGATGTCATTTGTGTGATAAAGCTGGACCATGAGAAGAGTGCAAACAAAGTTCCTACCTTTACACTATTGAACTTTCATTGGTTTTCACCGATCAAAGCTACAAATAAAAGAGTAAAATCCAGAGGACTCTCAGATGAAAACATAGCACTAAAACTTAGCTACCAGAGATTCAGCAATGGCTACACAATTAGAAGCAACCAAGGAAAAAAATGTGTGAATTGGCACCAAAATGAAAACTGTTGCACACCAAGGGCACTATCAAGAAAATGAAAAGATATTTCACAGGGTGGGGGAAACATGCATAGATCACATATCTGGTGCATGCTAAGGGATAACACATAATGGAACTGGTATAAGCCAGTAAGAAAAAGAGCAATTACCTAATAAAAACTGAGCCAACATTTGAATACAGAGTTTCTAAATAAGCTAGAGGAATGGTAATGAACATGAGAAGATGCTTACCACTATTAGTTATTAAAGAAATAGAATCAAATCATGATGAGCTAAGACAATGGTGAGAAGTCTCATGCCTAGACAGACCACAGCAGTGTGAGTGAGATGGGGAGGGATGTGGAGTGATGGGGACATTTGTGCATTGCTGCTGTGAACGTGAAACTTCAGTCACTTGTAAAACAGTTTGGAAGTTAATCAAGAGTTAAACATAGAGCTACTCTATGATGAAATAATCACTTCTAGGCGCATTCCCAAGAGAACTGAAAATATACCATAAAACACTTGTAGGGCCAAGTGTGCTGGCCCATGTTTTAAAACTCAGAACTCAGGAAACTAAGGCAGAACGATCACCAAGACTTTGAGGTCATCTTGGGCTAGCCTGAGACACACACCAAGATCCTTTTTGTAACAACAACTAACGCAGGGTGGGTATGTAACTCAGTGGTAGAGATTGGACCTGGCACATGCAATATCCTGAGGCCAATCTGCCGCACAGCAAGCAAGCAAGGAAACAAACAACATTTGAAAACATTAAAGAAAAACATTAAGCTGGTGTGGAGGTGCATACTTTTAATCTCAGAATTGGGGAAGCTGAGGTCAGAAGCTATAGACTAGAAGGCCAACCTGGGTTAACATAGCAAGCCCCTGACTCAGACCAAACAAGCAAGCAAAGACAATGACAGTCAGAAAAAGCAAAGGAGCAAGTCTTTGTCTAGGAGTGTCAGTAGTGGCATTAGTGGTATGATTTATAATAGCCGATAATTCATCAGTGTGATGTCCATCAGTCCCTTAATAGAGAAGAGAAATGTGGTATCTCATGCAATCAAATATCCATATACACAAAAGGAAGGTCTTGACACATGTCATAACATGAGTTTTGAGAACATGACATGGAGGGAAAGAACCTAGATACAGTGAACCACTTTGAGGGCAGAGTAACACCCACTGTATTGCTTACTTTAAGAGCAGGTCTTGTGTGGTGAGCGAATCGCACCTCCTTGAAAAGACATTTTGTGTAATGGGGCTCATTACTGACCAGGGCCCAGCACACATTCCCTGAGATGGACTGATGCATCATGGTTGAGTCATCCACACAGTGCCGAGATGAGCAAATCTGGTTTACCTATAATGGAAGATTGAATGATGTAATCAGATAAAGATGGAAATGGAGTGTCCTAGGGCAGGGTAATCAGTTCTGATGCTAATTTTCATTGATCTGATGTAGTTGTGTGGATTCTTGTGGAAATACTGCCATGCTCCACCTCGCCTTGCCAGGAAGTGGTCATGACAGCTCCAGGATAGTGTTTTTGTCGTGTGTGTGTGTGTGTGTGTGTGTGTGTGTGTGACATAGAAGAAATGCTCATGATGACTTCACAGTAATGCTTGTGTGTACCTTCATGGTACTGGTCATGGCCAGTCCTGGATAGTGTTTACATGTGATTTACTATGAGGTACTCTGTCTGAACCTGTCTATGACCTGGGGCAGGTATTTTTTTAAACACCTAAATAAAAAATTCCTCAGGCAGGTGTGCTGAGTGTTCTTCAAATATCATGTAGTTTTTAGAGCTCTGTAATTGTTAGATCTAACTGCCCAGCAGACACCTCCTTCTCAAATGAAATTCATACTTTTTAGAAGGAATTTTAAAAGCAAGTAATGCCAGTAGTGAGCTTGCACAGACTGAGCTATTTGAGCTAAGACATGTATAAATAGCTGTGGTCGATGATCTTGCCTTGTTCATTTCTAAATACAGTGCTCTCCCTGCTAGCATTTAATTATGCACTGTACTTGGATAAAAATGGGCATTAGAGAAGATTGGTTTTTAGGATGGATTTGTTGGGACCTAAATATGGTTTAAATCTCTGTGTCTGCATTTGGAAAGCCAACAAACTGCAGATGAATGCTCATTTCTCATACAAGTGAATTGGGATATATTTGTCCATGTATTATTTGAAGACGGATCTGTATGCCATCAGTATAGGCTTCAACACATGGCAAGAGAGATGTTGAGGCCTTCTAAGAAGTCGCTATTTCCAGCCAAAGTGCCCTACAAACGTTCCCTTACTCACTTGTCTTATCACGCTCATCCTAGAGAATATGAACAAGTCCACTAGCTGTTAAGGATGGATTTTAAATTATCTTCTTTCTCTATGTCTGCAGTAGATGCTTATAGAAGGAAATTTCTGTTCTGCCTGGTCCCACAGCCATTTACTACCAAAGAAACACACAGAGGCTTATATGAATTATAAACTGTTTGGCCTGTTAGCTCAGGCTTATTAATAACTAGCTCTTACAAATTAAACTTACCCATAATTCTTGTCTGTTTAGCCACATGGCTTGGTACCTTTTCTCAGCAAGACATTCTCATCTTGCTTCCTCTGCATCTGTCTAGTAACCACCTCTCTGTCTTTCCTCTTCCCAGAATTCTCTTGGTCTGGTCTCCCCACCTATACTTCTTGCCTGGCTACTGGCCAATCGGCATTTTATTAGATTAATATGAGAGACAAATCTTTACAGTGTATAAGAGCATTATCCCACTGAGCAGGTGGCATTTTCCTGTGAGGGTGTATATAAGTTTTATGATGATAGATTTATATAAAAACTCTCATTTCTTTTAAAGCAAAATGACACCAACAGTAACTTAGAGACATAGAGAAAGAAGATAATTTAAAATCATCTTCAACAGCCAGTGGACTTCCTCTTATCTATGTGGTAGTTATCATATGCCTGAAGCTGGGGCACATTTTGTAAATATTAATTCATTTGATTTTATTGATAGCATCCTTGTTACTTAAGTTTTATGGTAAGACACAGTTGAGGTGGGGAGAGGTTGAAGAACTAGTTTCAAATTATGCCCAAAAATAATTAGCCAATCAAAGATTCACATCTAGGCTGTCTTCTGAGATACTTGTCTTTCCAGCCACTGTACTTTACCATGTCTCAGGATGCATGCTAGCCGGGAAGATACTGCTATGTAGTTGACTGCAAGTATGGTTTGTTGCACCAAATAAAAGGCACAGTTTATCTGCAGCTTGCATTGTGTTGAGGTGAACTTCTCAAACAGTTTTTCAGAGTGCCATGACGAGCATGCCACAACCTAATAGTTACGAAGCCATGACCCTGAGTGGTGTGGATCTATTTGTCCTAGAATAAGTACTTTTCTGGTCATATTGTCTTTCTGCTCAATCAAGAATGGATTTTCTTTCTAGCTCTACCCATGCTTTTGAGCATCTCCTTTGTTCTAGAGAGCCCATCCTTCATCAGCCTTTGGCATTTGTTCCATAATGCGTACTTATTAATGACCTGAAAGTACTCTCTGTTCATGGGGCACATATCTTGGTACTGGTGGAGTCATCCTACCCAGTAAAGGCAGCTGAGTTTATTTATTGCCAGAGTGTGCCTTCATTATGGAGTTATTTCTTCCAGGAGGTCTTACAAGCTTTTACTCCATGTGCCTCTAGCTGCAGGGGCACACACACAGCACATATGGCACGGCAGGGGTCTGGGGAGAGGGGCACGATTCTCTCCTGAGATTTTGTACATTTGAATTGCCTATTAGGAGAGAATATTCTTTTGTTTCTGGCTACACAGCTCTGAGTGTGAAAACTGTATGAGGCTGATTATAATCTCCTGGGAATAGAAGTTTAAAAAAAATACGGAGGAGGAGGGAAGGAATCAGGGAAGAGGAAGGACAGGGAAGGGGAGAGAAAGGAGAGAAATAGATGATAGATAGATAGATAGATAGATAGATAGATAGATAGATAGATAGACAGATGATATGGGCTAGGGATAATTGAAAACCCTGGTTTTAGCTGTCTCTCTGACCACTCCTCTCTTCTGGAATTCAGTTGTGAGATATCATTCATATTTCCTGCTGTACACAAATGGCTTTTTGAATTTCTGTTACTTTCAGAAGATGTTTGACTAACACATATTGACACTACACTACATGCAGGTCTGGTCCCAGAAAGGGATAAGAAAAATAGAAACCCAGGTGCACAGAGGAAGCAAGAAAATGAAGTAGACTGTTTCATAGATTGACATGAAGAGTCATTCCATGACGGTTAGCTTCAACTGTCAACTGGACATAATCTGGACTCACTTCAGAAGGGAGTCTCAGTGTAGAACTGTATAAATTGTATTGACCTGTGCACGTGCTTATGTGGGATTATCTTGATTGTATATCTTGACTCACCCACTGTAGATGGCACCATTCCATGGACTGGAGTCCTGAACTGTAGGAGAGCAGAGAGTGCAAGCTAAAGTATTATATGCCTAGATATATATATAACGTGACCAGCTGCTTCAAAATCCTGACATTTTTATTTTCCTGTCATCATGGACTGTAACCTGGAACTGTGAGGAAAATAACCCCCTCTTCACTTATGCTGCTGATGTCAGGGTGTTTTTCTCACAGTGGCAGGAAGCAAGACTCAGACAAATACTACTAAGAACACCCAAACAAAGAAATAAAAATGGAAAACAAACCAGGAAGGTAGCTCACAGGCAGAATGTTTGCCAGGTGAACATCAGAGTCCAGTTGTGTTTCCTAGCATACACAGAAAGACAGACATAATGGCGCATGATGACAATTCCAGGCCTGGGGAAGCAAAACCAGGAGGGTCCTCGAGGCTCACTTTCCAGTCAGTCTAGCAGAATTTATGGATTCCAGGCCAGTGAGCCAGAGACCCTCTCTCAGTAAAAAAGGGGTCAGCACCATAAGAACAACATTCAAGGTAGTTTTCTAGCCTCCACATGCATCTGCATCCCTACACACACACACACACACACACACACACACACACACACACACACACATACACACACACACACACACCCTAAGATCTAAGTTATAGGGATCTATTCTTTGTAACAAATTGCCATGAAATTCAGAGGCTTAAAAGACTCCAAATTCGATGCATCCTGCAGTATCTATCAGGATCTGGAGTCCTAGCTGGGGCTTTCTGGCTCAGGGTCTCCCATGAAGCTACAGATAAAATGTTGTCTGTAGCTGAGGTCCTCTAGAGGCTTGGCTGGCAACTGACAATCTCTTTCCAAAAGAATTCACTTGTGTGGCTGCTGGCAGAGGGCATCCTGGGCTTTCTCACAACATGGCATCCTGTGTCTTCCCTCAGAGTGCGCAGTCCATGAGAATATGGGAGCAGCAGTGATTTTTGCAACTTCAGTGATGTTCTGCTATTTCTGGTGACTTTCTGTGGGATAACAAGTTGGCCTTGTTCCATGCAAGAAGAGACACATGGCATAGATACGAGGTGCGGGCATCACAGGGACCATCTTCAAGACTGTCCACTCTGAGTTATCATTTGGGGGAGACCTTGAAACTATTTTGTATCTATTTAGAAAAGAGGATGCACAGTTGGGGGTATTTCCAGTAGGTATAAACTCCATGGAAATGAAGCCAGTAATGTATAAGGATAATATATAGGGATAAATGAAGTAATGTATAGGGATAAATGTGGATCGATATCAGGTAGTTCCTGACACACAGTGGGTAGTGAAAATCAACTTTTAAGGGGCATTAAAAAGGGTATGTTGGGCTGGGTTGTAGCTCAGTGGTAGAATGCTTGCCTAACATGGTGAGTCACCATTGCCACAAACTTAACTTTGGATGAGCTGTTGAAAGAGGGGCATTAGAGAGGGTAACTTCAGGAGTCAGTATTACTCATAAGATTTTTGATCTGGTTGTGTTGTAAATATACAGACATGCCTTCCTTCATTTGACTTATAACATGTCTTTTCTTTATAGCTAAGGGGAGCCTGAGTCAGGAAGACTGTTAGTTTGAGGCCAGCATGGGCTACACAGCACATACAGGTGAGCAAACCCAATTACAAGGTGAGACCTTATGTCAAAAAATTAAATAAATGAGCTCCATATGAACACTAGCAGAAGTTGTGAGGCCCCATCTCTTCTGAGGTCTTGGTAAACTATGGCCATAGACAATTCATGTCTCTCCATGATGATGTTTTCTCAACAACAGAATACTGTTCAGGTATTCTGTTTGCACCCAGAGAAGCAAACCCGCTGCTACTGCTACTTAGACGCAGCCAGCTTGCCCTGGCTGAGAAAGCAGACCTGGAGCCTGATACCTTTGCTCCCCTCTAGCTTTACCGTCATATGACATCATCTGATCTCTCAGGGTGCATGCATCCTCAGAAATACATAAATATTAATCTATACCAGTGGGCCTTAATCTCTACACAGTTTCTGGGCATTCAGCCATGTGTTAGACTCAGAAGGAAAACGAACGCAGTCAGTGTTTCTACATGAATAGAAAGGCTCCATGCATCATCTGTGGTCACTGTTGAGGCCACTGTGGTCACTCTGCACATAGGAGAGCTCAGTGGACCCTGGCTGTGACCTAATGCCAGCACTCTCTTATTTCTCCATGTTTCAGCATTTGGTGGTTTAATGAGTAATTGATTAAAGAAATAATGATCTCATCTAGCTGAGGCTTCTCCATTAAGTCACCTTCCGGATAAGCTTAGCTGTTTTATTAGAGCTGACGTTACATTCACATTTCATTTATTGGGGTTTCGAGGATCTGCTTCTCAGATATTCCCTCTTCCCTGGAAAGCCAGGCAGCCAAGACAAAGAAAGGCAGTATCTCTGGGTCCAAATATCTATCACTAGTCAGGGTTTTCCTTTTGGCCTTTGGACTACTTCCAAAAAGAACATAATTGCCTAAAATAAACTTCTGTGCCTGGCCTAACTGCTCAGAAGAGCAGGGGATTCAATCCCACTCTTAAGCGTCCAGTCATCTCTGGAGCACTTTGACGGAGTGCTGCTGAAATCTCTCTGACATCACAAAAGGGAAAGATTAAATCTGGGCCCATGACCGTACGGGACAGACAGCTATTTCCAATAGCTCAGCACTGCATGTCTGGTTTTCTGGGTGGCTTTTTCTACCACCGCCTTCCGAATTTATGATGATTGAGTCTCTGGGAAAAGTCATCCCCCTACCCCCCACCCACATGTCCTCTAAGTCTCATCTGAGAAGACACAAGCTGTTTTCTTTTGTGGTTTAAAGTTTCTTTAGGCTGCTGCTTCTCTGTGTTCACGGAGGGGAAGATGAATGAGGGCTGCTTAGGCACCAACCTGCAGAGGGGCAGAGGCTGGAAGGCAAGTTGCAGATGTTTAGAAAGACACTTAGCTGCAGGCCACCAGCTTCAAATCTTGTTTCTTCTACTGAGTTCCCTCCTCTTAGGCAGGTCGTGCAGATAAACATGTGATCTGGCTTGAAAGAATACAAAACCAAGACTGTATTCGTGCAAGCTCAAGTCTGTGGTGATTGCTAATAACAGGTTGTTTTTGAAGACCTGGTTCCCTAGGGTGCAGGAATTTCATCAGGTACTTTGGATTTAAGCTTTCAAACTGGTGGCCTACTTGCTTGGCCTCTCTGTGTCACCTGGGTACATTATACATGCATCAGGATAGCCAAGGGGTTCTAGACACGAATTTAGAGTCAAGGAAACCTAATCCCAAATCAAATACTTAATTTTATGTGTAGCGACTCTGTGCCTTGGATCAAAGACTCGATATTCACCAGTCTGCCTTCTCATTGGGAAAGCTCTAAACCTCGAAGGGCTGTGGGAATATTAAACAAGATTTAAACAAGATAATGGATTTAACATCCTTACTGCAGTGCCTGGAGCACACTAAGCATGCAAATAGTAAATGTTATTATTGATTTAAAATATGTACTAAATTTAATGTGCACATATATCATATACATATATATGTATATATGTATGTGTGTGTGTATAGGATGGGGAAGATGGCAGGCAGGGAGGAAAGAGGAAAGCAAGGAAGGCAGAGAGATGGACAGAAGGAAGGAGGGGACGATGGAGAGAACAGGAAGGAATTTTATAGAAGGGGCTGTAGTCACAGATCCTATTTTGCCTTTGACAACGTTCTCTTGGATGACGGGCTCCACTGAACTCTAGAGAAGGACCGAGTATGCTTCTTGCAGAACATGAGCAAGCGGAAGACAAGTGATGTTGGCAAGCTACTCTATTACAGCACAGAAACGCTCCACAGCAGGATGTGAAAAGAGAGTGGCTTGAAAGGGACCCTGGAACAATGGAGACAGAACAATAAAGACAGAGTGCAACCAGGCTTAAGGCCTTGTGAACCCCAGAGCCCTGCCCCAGGCTTAGAGCTCTAGCCCAGGCCTAACCAAGAAATTGGTAGAGTTCTGCTCACTGGATGAGACTCGGGCATGGGCTGGGGCGGGTGACTTGAGCGATGTACTTGCTTTATGAGGATGCGCATGAGGCCTGTGGGTCTAAAAGATGCCCCGGTATTTGTGATTCTTAACGCCACCTCCACCTTCACCTCTCAGTCCATTTACCCTTAATTTTTCTCCTTTGGGCTTTGGACTGCATTGCAGAACCAGAGGCCGTGCTTATGGTGTTGTGTGCCTCCTCCTTGTGCCATGGGAGCTGGCATACCGCCTGAAGGTACTGGGGAAGGCCATGTGCATGACCCCTGCCACTGGATGGCTGGGATCCACAGAGGTTATTAGTCAGGTATAGTCCCAGCTTTGAGGAAGAGATGCTCAGAACCCAAGGTTTGCTCTTGGGAGCTTTTTCGCCAACCAGAGGCTGCAGGACTCAGGCTTTGTGGTACCAAGTGGGTGTGGCCTCCCAATTTACAAGAGAGACTATGATTGATTTGCTTGAATGATTCTGTGAGCCGGGGCAAACAGGAAGTATTGTATTAGGGATCTGCTGCATAACAGACTGATCTTCCGTTTGAGAATATCTCTTGGGTTAGAAGACATTTTCTGGGAAGGGGAGTTTGTGACGAGGCCATTAGAGACCCTCTAATTTTATCGAATGCCACCACTTCCACTTCCTATTATACTGAACACTAATTTCAGGTCTTATACCATTATGCCGTTACTGTCAAAACTGCAACTGTGGCTGGGGCATAATAAAGAAGTATGGCATGGAATTCATGGATGTAAGAGCAGGTGAGACTGATCATAATGGTAGCAGCAGCAGTGAGGAGCTCATATCAGCGACCGTGTCCACAACCTGCAGTATTTCTCTTGTGGAGGTGAACAAATCCCTGAGAAGAACCTTAAGGAAGGAAGGAGGTGTTTGGGTTCACTGTGTGAGGATCCAGAGTATCACGGTGGTGAAACCTGGCAGCAGGAGTGTGAGATATCTGGACACAACACAGACACAGTTGGGACGCCGAGAGAGGCACACAGCTCATTCTTCTTCTCATTCAGTCCAGGACTCCAGCCCATGGGGCGTTGCTGCTAAAGCTCAAAGCAGACCCTCGGCCTTTAGTAAAATCTCTCTGGAGACATACTCAAAGACACACCCAGAAGTGTGTTGCTATGGAGATTCTAAATCCAGTCAAGTCATCCATGAAGATGAGCTACCACACCACTGTGTCTAGAGAGAAGATACCCCCCCCACACACACACCAGGGTCTGTGGCCTTCTCTGGTCTTTCACAGCCTTATTTAAGATTTACAATCACTTTCTGATGCAGATGGGCTCTACTGGCCTCAGGTAACAGAAAAGCCACTTGGGGCTTAACAGAGTCCCTGTGCTGGAAGAACTAATAAACAATGGAACTGGATTTGGAAGCCGGGTCTTTATTAAACTACGAAGAACAATATTGCTTCATTTTTTTCCCCATAAAGTGACGGTTATTCTTAGGAAATGAATGAATGCCTTGAGTGCATATTTTTGTTATTGTCTTATGGGCAGTGTATAGAATCATGGTGTGAAAGCACCCAGTGGCCTGTTACATGATGACAATAGTTTTATACTGATACTTGGCGTAGTATACCTCTGGGTGGTGCTATTCCATGATTTCATCTAGTGGCACTGGAGCATGGAGGGCTGTGGAGAGAGTGACAGACAGACGTGGCTAGGCTTGGAAGTAGGAGCAGAAGGTCAATGTGTGCCTAAATGTCTGCAGTGGACCCAGTGGTCAGTCTGAAAATTAGAGCGTGTGTTAAGTGGGCTTGGAGAAGCTAAGAATCAGCGTCATATCAACATAGTGCCGCGTAGCTATTTCCACCAAATGGAGATATTTACTTTAACTGGGAGGAGGGAAAAGGGAGGCCTCACGTGACTCAACAGTTAGAAGATTCTCAGTTGCTCTCTCCAGGGTTATACCAACAGTAAGTCTCTGCTGAAGAAACCACTGCTCAGTGGAATCACCTGCAAGCTCCAGGGATGTGGCCTCTGCAGGGCACTGTACATGCTGGGCTGGGACTGTTGGCAAAAGCTGATCGGTTCAGCAGTTCAGCGGGGCTTCCATGCTGGATATGACTGGATTGTTTCTTTAGTCCATCACTGGTGTCCTAGTTGGCGCGAATGGGCATTTGTTTACAATTCCTCAGGAAAGTCACTCAGTGCACACAAGTGGGGACCTGAGAGGAGACAAAGACCAGGGCCAAAACAGAGAACAAACTCTAGGATTAATAATAATAATAATAATAATAAAAATAATGCCATGGAAATAAAATGGAAAGGAACCTGAGTTTGGAGTCTTCTTTCCACCCTCCCTTACCTCCCCCTTTCTTCCTCCCCCTTTCTCTCTTTCTCTTTGCTCCTTCTTTGCTGATGTCTTTGCAGACACTTTCTTTAGCACTTTTGAGCAGGCATTGTACTAATATGGGAGAAGCACAGATGCCATGTATCTGTCCTTATAGTCTAGTTGCTTATATACCACACAGGGAGATAATACAGAGACATGAACCGGCTAGAACTGAAGAACTACTTACGAAGCTCAAGACGAGCACACCAGCAGCACTGTGGGCATTTAGAGAGTGAAGGAATCCTACTTGACTGTGCAGAGTAAGGGTGAAATCAAGGAAGGCTTCCTAGATGAGGAATCCTTGATTGACTTTTCAAAAATAGACAGGCCAGATGTGGGAGGAAAGGCAACGCGGAAGAAAAAACAGCATGAACAAAGGTATTGGTTGTGGAGAGCGAGGGGTGTGAGGTATGGGGTACAGAGGGAGGAGTGAGGAGTGTGGGATGAGGGGTGGAGACCATGGTAGCAAGAAGCCATGGTGGAAAGGTCTGAGCTTGCCAGTGTTTGCTGTGATTCAAGAGAATTTGGTCCTGCACTGCCCTGGAGTTTCCTAGTACTGCATTGTTCAATAATAAGTCCACCAAAGATGGAAAGGGATATAGAAAATCTGTCCAATACTTATTAATTGGAGGCAGAAAGACTGTGAAATTCTGGGCTCTAACAAATTAAAAGAATGGTTTCAGGAAAGACTACAATGACATTTACATTACTCCATGGCTAATGTGCATTGATTGGATTAAAATATGACATTACGAATAAAACGGGACTTCTGTTGCAAAGCGCCTCAGAGCGGGGGGGCGGTGGGAGAGAAAGCAAGCAGACAGGATTCCATTTGGCCTGTATGCTCTGGGTTTGGTGGGAGCAGGGTCATTGATTTCAGATCTTTCCCTGAAGGTGCATTAATAAAACACAGTTTTATAGTTAAACAGAAGCCATGAGGGACTTCTGTTCCCAGGGACATGTTATTTGTGCATGTGCGGTGCACACACCTGCAGGGCCCACCTCTGTGGATTTTAAAAGCACAGAGTATGCATGGCAATGACAGTTTACCCAGTGGGGTTTGCAACTGCAAAACGCCTGCTTGTTTGCACAAGGACCCAGGTCCTGTGTGTGAGCCTGAGTGATATGTCATAATCACTGTCCCCTTCAGAACCACAAGGCTGAGTTTTGATTTGTGCCAGGAAAGGAAGTGGGCTCCCCCTCGCTTGGGCTGGTGTCCATGGGCTGGGGAACTCAGGTTTCATAGACTGAGGTTTCTTCTGTCGAGCTCAGAGGGATGCAGGGCCGCTGATAAATGCTGTAGTTCCATAAAAAAGAAGAAACCCATCTCATGAAAATCCTGCTTTCGGTGAAAGATGGCCACAATTCGGACACCAGGTAAACATTTTCTCGAGCCAGAGACTCAGATAAACAAACGTTCAAAAGGAAGCCGGCTTGAACGTGTTTCTTCTTCCTAATTATGTAAATATATATTACTGGCATCCTCTTTCTTCCCAGCTTCTGGCAGCCCCTGCACTTGAGAAGGTATGTTTTATTCAGGAGAACAAAACAGGCAGGGACCTGAGATATTGGTGAATAACAAATTGGGTTTGACTTGGCCTTTTAGCTCATTATGAATCTTTGAAAATGGTGAATGTGCCCCCCTCCCTATGCTTTCCTGATAAGCTCTCTGTTGAATGCTGGAAGGAAAGCTGAGTTTGAAAGTTAATCTTGAATTTAGAGTCGGAGGATATAGACATTGTGTCCATCTGTCCATCACTCATTTCACTCATCCTTCTGTCTGTACGAATACTGTTGACAGTCTTATCTTTCTGGTACAGTGGCTCAGTTCATGAGCTCTGGAGCCAGCCGGCCTGCGCCAGGCAGAGCTCAAGTTCAGACTCTTTCATTGAAGATGGGTGTGATCATGGGTAGTTAATCCCTGAAGAACTGGCTCTCTGTCTATAAAATGAGTAAGATGAATATCTGCTTTTCCAGTTAAGAATAAATTAGATGTGTGTGCGAGAAGCTTAAACTTTGTGCAGTGGTTGGGACAGATAGACTTCTAATAAATGATTGCTGTCACTATTAGCTCCCACGGCATTCATCCATCACCTACTTTGGGACACCTACCGTTCTCAGTACATCAGCTCTGACTGATACAGAATTTTCATGCAGGACCTTTACAGTTCTGGCGAGGACGAGGAGTGCTTGTGAGGGACTGTGACTGACAGGAAATGAGCAGACTTAGGGCCTGGTCGTTCAGAAGGGGAAAGGGGTCTGCTGTGCAGCTATGGGGAAGCCCTGGTGCTATGGATTTGTACTGGGGCCAAATGGGGTGATGTGTAGGGCTCATATTGGAAGAGCTTAGCTAAGAGGGCAGTTGCGAGCACTTCCCACCTGTTACACTTCTGCTATCTGAGAGAAGCTTTGCACGAGGCTTTCCCTTCATCCATTGTTAGTTTTTTAGAGAAAGGGCAGCCCAGGCTGATTTTAAACTCATTAGGATACCAAGAATAACCTTGAACTCCAACTTCCTCCATCTTAGTTTCTATATCCTGGGCAAACATTAAGTGACTGAGAGACATTTTCAGCCCTGCTGTGAGTTAAGCTGCTTCGCTGTGGAGAGATGGACTCACGCTCAGGCTCATACAGATGAGTCCGTCCACCAATTCATCTTTCGGTTATAGCAGTAGACTCGTTGCACCCGCTTTGAGAGATGCTATCAATGTCAAAACGAGGACATGAGATAGACACGAAATAAACAACAGCTAGGATTCTGTTTAGAGGTGAAGATGACAGTGTCTGTGGTGGTTATCTTGACAGTCAACGCATTGTGATTTAGAATCAGTATGGAAACAAAACTCTAGTGCTGTCTGTGGGAGATTATCTGGGTGCAGGGTGACAGATGGGAAGACTCACCCTGAATGTGGCTTGCTCCATTCCATGGGCTAGGGTCCTGGCTTGAGTGGAAAGGCGACATAGGGCTGAGCACCAGCCTTCGTCTCTCTCTGATTCCTGTGTGTGGATGCCAAGTGAACAGCTTTGGTGGCGGACTGCAGCCTTGAAGTACTAACTCAACTATATTTTTCTTTTTTTCTTTCTTTCTTTCTTCTTCTTCTTCTTCTTCTTCTTCTTCTTCTTCTTCTTCTTCTTCTTCTTCTTCTTCTTCTTCTTCTTCTTCTTCTTCTTCTTCTTCTTCTTCTTCTTCTGCCTTCAGTTGCTTTTACGAAGCATTTGGTCACACTAACGGGAGGAATGACCGGTACAATGTGAAGTGGGCAGTGAAGCCATGAGGGCAAAAGCTAATTCAACTCAGTCTGACTTCAAGTTGTAAAGGACTCTAGGACGGCAGTTACCATCTTTGAGAACTTGGGAATGCATCCTCTCAAGCGCCCCTGGCTTTTCATGGTTTGGTTGGGTCATCTGTTGCTAATGTGTTGGGCCTGCCATGCTCTTTCCATCTTATAGATCTCTGTGCATATTCTTTCTTCTGTATACTGCATTTTAGCTGTGAAGTGAGGGAGGATTTGGGGGTGGGGGCTCATCTGGAGTCCTAAATATCTGTTGTATCTGGATTGGCCCTGCTTTTCCTAACTCTGAGAAAGTTTCTTATGATTTATTTGAAAGTGTTTTCTGTGCCTTTTGTGTGATATTCTCCCCCCTTTCTATGTCTGTTACCCACAGATTTGCCTTTTTCCAGTGTCACAAGTAACTTAGATTCCCACAGGCTCCTTCTTATTGATTCCTCTTTGTCCCTCCCTGACTGTTCCGTCTTCCCCTCCTTGTCTTCATACCTGATGTTCCCTCCTGCCCTTGACCCATTCTCTTGCTGAGACTTGCACAGGGCTTTTGATTTGGCTTAGGTTTTGAGTTTCCAGCTCTCAAGTCAGTCTTTCTCTAGTATTTCTCTTGGTTGAGAAATCGCTCACACCTCACATCACCTTTCCCATTTTATTCAGCAGTTTGTGCTTTTGATTAGGAGTTTATCTTACTCCTTAGTTTCTTTGAACCCACTCTTAACCATTCTTTTGGGTTCTCTGTCTGAATGTTCAGCATCTCTATAGGCGTCATTACCATAATTATTGGAAGAGCTATGGGGTTTGGGTGCTTGATGACACGGAATTGGAATTTACATATCAGATATTTTGCTGTTTCAAACTTTGAGCTGGTTTTGTTTTTTCTGGTGGTTTTCTTTTTTTTCAAGACAGGGTTTCTCAGTGTAGCTTTGGAGGCTGTCCTGGAACTCACTCTGTAGACCAGGCTGGCCTTGAACTCATAGAGATCCACCTGCCTCTGCCTCCCGAGTGCTGGGCTTAAAGACATGCACCACTACCACCCGGCAAGCTATTTTCTTTCTGTTGCAGTATTGGAAATACTGAAGTGTGCCTTGGAAATGGCAGAGTTGAGATGCCTAGTTCAGAAAATAGTTCTTCTGTCCGAGAGCTCGGGGTGTCTGGCATGGACTTTACATTATTCTCTGAATAGACTCTTAACTACAGGAACAATCACAGCTGATGGATGTTGCCATTATGCAAATGTTGTATTAACCCATTAACAGCAATGCTCTCATTGACTTCAGTAGCTGCTGGAAGAGAAATAAGCAAAGATAGTACTGAGTATATTCAAAAGTTAATAAGATTAGGTTTTAGCTATGTAAGAGTGAGGCTATCAGGAGGCATCTGCATAAGGAGTGGAGAATCAATATGAGAAAATCAGAAATAACGGAGAATTGCTGGCACAGCGGGGCTGAGTTAAAGATGTGGTTTTTGAATCATCAGGTTCTAGCTCTTTCCACTTGATGCTATGGAGGGGAGAGCAAGTCAGAGCCACTGGTCTTTGCAGCCTGGTGTTCTGTTCTGTGTGGCTCCGGTGCTGGGGAAAGGGGAGTCCTAAGCCCTTTCCTGTCATTTCCCTTGGACCCACGCACTTCACCATAGCCTCTTCAGGTCCTGTGCTCCAAGTTCCCCCCAGGAAGGGAACAGAGCTTCCCGTCGCTACTGTGGTCCAATGGGCAGGTTAATTCACCTGCATGTTGCTGGTTTGAGATAGTGTGCAGCTGGGCACCCAAGAGAAACTTTAGTAATTTGTTTTAATTATCACAGGAGTTCCAAAATCTTGTTGATATGTATTATTAAGATAGAACTGTTGTTTAACACATTTCTGTTCATGCCAAGCCTTCAAATTCTGAGACGTTTTCTAACTTACAGCCCTTTCCAGTGTGGACTGGCCATGTTGGAAGTATCTGCTCTACCTTCTGAGACACAGACCTTCATTGATCCACAGAACAGATCTCTAACTGAACCTCTCCAGTATGTGTCTGAACAGTTCCTATCACTTAGTGTACTGAGCTCCAAGCCATTTCTGAAGGTCAGGGTTTGGGCCCTTCTTCACCCTATCTTCTTTGTCTACCCATGGTTCCATTCCTAAGCACCAATGAGAGATGCTTTCAGGGAGCCTAGACAATGCTACAGACCCTCCACTTTCTGTTCAAGCCTCTCACTAATCCTTTTTTTTTTAAAATTGATTTTATTCAGCTCTACATTTTTCTCTGCTCCCCTCCCTTTTTCTCCCCTCCCCTTCAACCCCGACCCATGGTCCCCATGCTCCCAATTTACTTAGGAGATCTTGTCTACTTCCCATGTAGATTAGATCTATGTAAGTCTCTCTTAGGGTCCTCATTGTTGTCTAGGTTCTCTGGGATTGTGATTTGTAGGCTGGTTTTCTTTGCTTTATGTTTAAAAACCACTTATGAGTGAGTACATGTGATAATTGTCTTTCTGGGTCTGGGTTATCTCACTCAATATGATGTTTTCTAGATCCATCCATTGCCTGCAAATTTCAAGATGTCATTATTTTTTTCTGCTGTGAAGTACTCCACTGTATAAATATACCACATTTTCCTTATCCATTCTTCAGTCGAGGGGCATTTAGGTTGTTTCCAGGTTCTGGGTATGACACACAATGCTGCTATGAACAGAGTTGAGCATATGTCCTTGTGGCACGATTGAGCATCCTTTGAATATATACCCAAAAGTGGTATTGCTGGGTTTTGAGGAAGGTTGTTTCCTAATTTTCTGAGAAATTGCCATACTGATATCCAAAGGAGCTGTACCAGCTTGTACCCTGACAAGCAATACAGGAGTGTTCCCTTTACCCCACAACCTTTCCAGTATATGCTGTAATCAGTGTTTTTGATCTTGGACATTCTTACAGGTGTAAGATGGAATCTCAGAGTTGTTTTGATTTGCATTTCTCTGATGAGTAAGAATGCTGAGCATTTCCTTAGGTGTCTTTCAGCCATTTTAGATTCCTCTGTTGAGAGTTCTCTGTTTAGGTCTCTACTTCATTTTTTTTTAATTGGATTATTTGTTCTTTTGATGACCAATTTCTTGAGTTCTTTGTATATTTTGGAGATCAGACATGTGTCTGATGTGGGGTTAGTGAAGATCTTTTCCCATTCTGTAGGTTATCCTTTTGTCTTGTTGACCATGTCCTTTGCTTTACAGATGCTTTTCAGTTTCAGGAGGTCCCATTTATTAATTGTTTCTCTCAGTGTCTGTGATACTGTTATATTTAGGAAGTGGTCTCCTGTGCCAATGCATTCAAGTATACTTCCCACTTTCTCTTCTATCAGGTTCAGTGTGGATGGCTTTATGTTGAGTCTTTGACCCATTTAGACTTGAGTTTTGTGCATGGTGATAGATATGGATCTATTTTCAGTCTTCTACATGTTAATATCCAGTTACGCCAGAACCATTTGTTAAATATGCTTTCTTTTTTCCATTTGACATTTTTTGCTTGTTTGTCAAAAATCAGGTGTTTGAAGGTGTGTGGATTAATATTTGGGTCTTTGGTTTGGTTCCATTGGTCTTCCTGTCTGTTTTTATGCCAATACCAGGCTGTTTTCAGTTCTGTAGCTCTGTAGTAGACTTTGAAGTCAGGGATTGTGATGCCTCCAGAAGTTCCTTTATTGTGCAGGATTGTTTTGGGTATCCTGGGTTTTTGCTTTTTCCATTTGAAGTTGAGTATTGTTCTTTTGAGATCTGTGAAGAATTTTGATGGACATTTCATTGAATCTGTAGGTTGCCTTTGGTAAGATTGCCATTTTTACTATGTTAATACTACCTACCCAAGAGCATGGGAGATCTTTCCACTTTCTGATGTCTTCTTCAATTTCTTTTTCAAAGATTTAAAGTTCTTGTCATACAAGTCTTCCACTTGTTTGGTTAGAGTTACTGCAAGATATTTTATGCTATTTGTGGCTGTTGTGAAGAATGATCTTTCTCTGATTTCTTTCTCAGCCCATTTATCATCTGTGTAAAGAAAGGCTACTGATTCTGTTGAGTTAATCTTGTATCCTGCTCCATTACTGAACGTGTTTATGAGTTGTAGAAGTTCCTTGGTAGAATTTTTGGGGTTTCTTATGTAAACCATCATATCATCAGCAAATAGTGAGAGTCTGACTTCTTCTTTTCTGATTTGTATCCCTTTGATCTCCTTTTGTTGACTTATTGCTCTAGCTAGGACCTCAAGAACTATGTTGAATAGATATGGAGAGAGTGGACAACATTGTCTCCTTCCTGATTTCAGTGGGATCACTGGCAGTTTCTCTCCATTTAGTTTGATGTTGGCTGTTGGCTTGCTGTATATTGCCTTTATTATGTTTAGGTATGTTCCATGTATCCCTGCTCTCTCCAAGATCTTTATCATGAAGGGATGTTGTATTTTGTCAAAAGCTTTTTCAGCATCTAATGAGATGATCATGTGGTTTTTATTTTTCAGTTTGTTTATATGGTGGATTACATTGACAGATTTTAGTATGTTGAACCATCCCTGCGTCTCTGGGATGAAGCCAACTTGATCATGGTGGATGATGGTTCTGATGTGTTTTGAATTCGATTTGCCAGTATTTTATTTAGTATTTTTGTGTCAATGTTCATGAGTGAAATTGGTCTGTAATTCTCTTTCTTAGTAATATCTTTCTGTGGTTTGGGTATCAGGGTAATTGTAGCCTCATAAAAAGAGTTTGGCAATGTTCCTTCTGTTTCTGTTGTGTAGAACAATTTGAGGAGTATTGGTATTAGTTCTTCTTTGAAAATCTTGTAGAATTCTAAGCTAAAACCATCTGGTCCTGGGCTTTTTTTTTTGATTGGGAGACTTTTGATGACTGTATCTACTTCTTCAGCAGTTATAGGTCTGTTAAATTTGCTTATCTGGTCTTGATTTAATTTTGGTAAGTGATATTTATCCAGAATGTTGTTCATTTCCTTCAAGTTTTCCAATTTTGTGGAGTACAAGTTTTTGACATATGACCTGATGATTCTCTGGATTTTCTCCGTGTCTGTTGTTATGTCCCCCTTTTCATTTCCGATTTTGTTAATTTGGATATTCTCTCTCTGCCTTTTGGTTAGTTTGGATAAAGGCTTGTCCATTTTATTGATTTTTCAGGAAGAACCAACTCTTTGTCTCATTGATTCTTTGTATTGTTTTCTTTGTTTCTATTTCGTTTATTTCTTTCAATTTGATTATTTCCTGCCATCTAGTTCTCCTGGGTGAGTTTGCTTCCTTTTGTTTTAAAGTTTTCAAATGTTCTGTTAGTTCACTAGTGTGGGATTTTTCCAGCTTCTTTATGTAGGCATTTAGTGCTATGAACTTTCCTCTTAACACTGCTTTCATTGTGCCCTTTAAATTTGGGTATCTTGTGTGGTCATTTTCATTGAATTTTAGGAAGTCTTTCATTTCTCCCTGTATTTTTTTCCTTGACCCATTGATGATTCAGGTGAGCATTGTTAAATTTCCATGTGTTGCTTCCACTACTCCTAATGGACTCTCCAACTCCCCCACTCACCCATTGTTCTTGTAACACTGAAGCTATGGCTTCCATTGCCATCCAGTATTGCTGATTGGTTTCAGCCGAGTTATTACTCAGCTCCCCATCCCCATCTTTGTGTTTATGCCATTGGCATGCAGACCCCAGGGCAGGCTTTTACATTTATATGATACATTTCCGCTAGCTGATGCTAGTTCAAATTCTGATGTCCAGAGACAGGGGAAGGTTACTGCTAGTCTGACTCCACTCTCCTCTCCTGCATGGCATTCCTGAGTGTGATGGGTTTCCATCCATGTGCCATGGCATTCAGGTGGACGTAAGAGGACAACTTATGAGACCTGGGATTATCTTCCTATCATGTGGGTTTCCAGGTATTGAACTCAGTCATCAGGCTTGTTAGCAAACTCTTCCACCCTCCAAGCCAGCTTGCTGGCCCTCAGGTTTTGACATGCAAACTTTGGACTCTCCACTCACTACTGTATCTCCTTTCTTTCCACCGCTAAATTCCACCTCTTTGGCTTGGTATTAAACTCCTCTTGATCTCTCATATTGTAAAGACCAAAGAACTGCTCCCTACCCACCTTGGCCTCTCATGTCACTAGACCCTTCTTGTATATTCACTGAGAGGTCTGGACTTAGCCCTCTGTATTAGCCAGGGTTCTCTAGGGGAACAGACCTGATAGAATGAAAAAAAAATATATATATATTTGACATTTATTAGAATGGCTGTGGTCCAGGTAGTCCAACAATGACTGTCTACTGACACAAAGTCCAGGAATCCAGTAGTTGTTCAGTCTGTGAGGCTGGATGTCTCAACCAAACTTCAATATATGCTGGAATATATGCTGGAATCCCTAAGAAGTAGGCTCTAATGCCAGTGAAGTAATGGATTACCCAGAGAGAATGAGAACAAGCAGGCAAAGAGGGAGCAAGCTTCCTGCTTCCATGTGCTTTATGCAGACTACCAGCAGTAAGTGTCATCCAGATTAAAGGTGGATTTTCCCACCTCAAAGACCCGGATTAGAAGTGAGTCTTCCCACTTCAAATGATTCAATTAAGAACAACAAACATACAGAAAACTCCCTCAAAGGCGCACCCAGCCATTTGGGTTAATTCCAGATGTCGTCAAGTTGACAACCGAGAATAGCCACAGCAGCCTCCCTCTTTCTATGTCCATGAGATCTACAACATGAATAAAAGTGTAAAACAACACCTTGCCTGCCTGTTGCAATTACTCACTTCTATCTCACGTTACCTCTGCCCACGCACCCTCGATCATGTTGGGAACCATATTCTTCCAGGCTGAAATATTCCTGAACTTTTGTTTATTTATTTACCCAGTTCCTTCTCTGTCATCAGGTGTGACCTATGGACCAAGTTGTTTCCACCAGTTCCAGCCTGGAAGAGTAGCTACCTCTGAACAGATTTAAAAGAAATAAAAACAAAATAAGCTCAGCCCATATCTCATGAGAGATGTCTGTGTTTCCGCATACCCTGAGATGCTGCCTCTCCCATGCTCTCCCTATCTGAGAGTTGGATCTTCCAGGCAGGATTCCTTTGTCCATAACCTTGCCAGCTTAAGAGTCCCACTACTTAAGCAGGACAACGTCATTCAAAAATATCTAGAAAAATCTACATTCCCTTTAAAGCACATTTCCTTGGCCCTTTAGCTCCCCAGACTGAGAGCAGGAGGGAGTGTGGATGAGTTGTCAGAGGAAGGATATTTTAATGCTTCATTTGTTCCGTGGGGAACACCCAGTTTGTCCTATTAGTCAGGTGTCTCAGAGCCCTAGACACATATATGGTCTCCTTGGACCTTCTGGAAGACGTATGTGTGAACTGAGAGCTGTTTTTGAGAAATCTCTCCCAACCTTCTTGCGTTATTCCAGTAGGAATCGAAATGTGTGGTTACTTCCCAAGAAGAACAATTTGCCTCCAGCAATGTAACAATGGAATTAGTGGTTCCCAAAAGGAAGGAGCAAGGGAGCAAAGGAGATCCACGTGGTAATGACTTTCTTGAGTAATTACACCCTGCGTGACCATGAGGCGGGAAACAGAGATGCTCCTCCTTCAGGAGCAGCTTAGGGGTTGAATTTAGCTCCTCATTGCCACTTCACCACTGTGGCCATTAGAGCTTATTCAGAATTACAGTTTACAGGAACTCTGTGAGTCAAGGTGTCTTCCAGTTTGTAGCAATTTTATCTGTCTCTGAGTTCACCATTTCCTGTATCATCTGGAGGAATGGAGACTAGATTGTCATTGGTTCCCAGGTAGACTTGAAACACCTCCTTTCCTGCTCCAATCTCGTCTTTGCCCCAGGAAGCCGTTTTGTACAACCCCAGCTAGAACCAAGCTCTCCCATGGTATATGGATCCTGTCTTTTTAACAAATAGGTTTGCTAACAGTCTACTTTGAATTATAGGTACTAGGTTTTAATATTATTACTCATTATTTTAGGAATTAGTGTTTTGAAATTATTGTCACGTGCATGCACCTATGTATGTATGTGTGTGTGAATGTGAGTGAAGTGTCCTCAGAGGCCATACCCCCTAGAGTAGGAGTTACAGGCAGCTGTGAGCTGCCTGAACACGGGCCCTCTTTAGGAGCAGTACTCCTTCTTAACCACTGAACCATCTTCCCAGCCCCTAAGTTTGTATTATTCAGAATGTGTGTTAGATCCATTATGACATTCTTAGAGGAAGTATAAGGTTCTCCTTATCCCATCACTCACCCCTGCATCACTGTCCCCAGCTTTATAATCTCTCTGGACAGATTCTTGGCCATTTCCTGTCCTAACTTCGTTTTGTTCATCCCATCCTTTCTCATCACCTCACATTACCCTGTCTTGATCTCCTTTCCATATTCTTAGACTTCATCCACTTTTGTATCAGACATACACACATGTGTATATGTTATAGGCCAGGAACTGCACATGACTTCTTTTTTGCCTCTCTTGGATTTTATAACCTTGATTAATATTATGTTTTCTAGGTACATCCATTTTCCTTCAAATTTCATGATATAACTTTTCTTTATAGCTGAATACAATTCCATTGGGTCTATGTACTATACTTTCATTATCCATTTTTCGATTGGTGGACACCTAGGCTGGTTCCATTTTCTTGTTTTTTATGATTTGTCTATTCCATTTATGTGCCCATAAATGGACAGGGACTTTGTTGCTTACCTGCATGCCTGCTCTGTACATAACAAGCGTCCATTACAAGCTTTGTTGAACTGAGTCCTGAAATCTGCAAATGATGTACAAAACTTAAAAACTAGTGTACATCCCGAATACAGAGACTTTGAAAAGTCAGTCCGCAAACATTTGTGGATTTCTACCACATAAATTATAAAGGGAAATTTATTGAGACTCAACTATGTCTGTTGCTTTGCTAAGAACTTGGTTATGCTTATCAGTGGTGTGGAGTAAGGTCACACCTGATATGCATGCATGTTAATATCTTACTCCACACCACTGATAAGCATAACTAATACATGTTAATTAAAAAGTTGTTAAAACTCCTTATGCATCATCTTACTTAGTCCTCCAAGATGACTCAGTGAGGTAGACTCACATGAACCCCTATGTGACAGGAGTTAGATTGAGGCGAGGCAGACTAAGAACTTACACAGCTGGAGAGGGAGGGATGGAGGTCACAGATGGACCCTTCAGACCCAGAGGCAACACTGGAGCTACACGCATCACAGAGCACTGGGTTACAGTCCCAGCACCACAAAGATGGATGTGGTGACACACAACTATAATCCCAGCATTCCAGAGGTGGAGGCAGGAAGAGCGGGAGTTGGAGGTCATCTTTGGTTGGGTTGTGAATTTGAGGCCACTCTGAGCTTTATGAGATCCTGTCTCAGAAAACAAAATGTAGAGAACCCTCCGGTAATCTATTCTAATTCCCCATGCATAGGAATTGAAGGTGGAGTATGAGGCATCTGTACACTCAGCCCAGGACTCCTAGAGGTTGGGAGGCAGTTACAAGAGGTTACGCAAAAGCTCATAGGCCAGTTAGTCTGGTGTATACAGAGTGGCAAACAAGAGGCAATGTCAAAGACAAGCATTGACACCTGAGGTTGTCCTCTGACCTCCACACTGTGGCATACAGGCACCCGCACACACATGCACACAGACATACACTACACATACAATTTTTAAAAAAAATCCTCCAGGCCATATTTCTAAGTGATTGTGTCCAGACACAATCTAGTGATTTTCTAAGGGTCAAAAACTCTTGCACAGTTCATCAGAGGAAATGGATTGCTGGGGGTAGAAGAATTTGGATCTCAAATCCATAACAACCTCGTGTCAGCTACAGCTCAAGGCTGGTTATGGACCCAAGAGTTTACCCTAAATCAAAGGAGAGGCCCCTGTGAGGAGCAACTGACTACAGGAAATGTATAATAAGGAATATGGGGCTGGTGAGATGGGGGGAGGCAATGTCAAACTATGTATACTGTGCCTTAATGTCAGTATAATGTGTTGGGAACTCACCCTTGTAAACATACACACCCATTTTCTCCTCCTGGGGAAGTCAGCCCATAGATGTTTGCTGCACTCCCTGCTCCTTGGTCTTTGTCTGGCCCAGTTCCTCAATTCTCAAGTCACAGCTGCCATCTGTGTTGGGGGCTCCCTGCAGGTTGTGTGGCTCCCCAGAGGTATCAGAGAGCTTAATGCTTTCAGTGTGCTGGCCAACCAATGACCAGA
>PVIU01016534.1:0-43779 GCA_004026605.1 Ondatra zibethicus | reverse complement strand
GGTTGAAGCCTCGTTTTAATACAATACCCTAAGCAAACAAAATCTATCAGCCAGTTTTCTCTAATCTCTGAGATTTACTGTCCTAACAAGAAAGAACTCACAGTGCTTTTTTGGAACTCAAATAGTCTTACAAAGAATGGGGCTTTTCTTAATTGTGGCAGTTTGAATATATATATGACCCCTATAGGCTCATAAATTTTAATGCTTGGTTCAAAGTGGTAGACAGTTTTAGAAGGACTGGGAGGCAGGGCCTTGTTGGAGAAAGTGTATCACTGCAGGGTGGGCTTTGGAAAGTCAAAGCCAACACCAAAACCAGTTCTATCTCTCTGCCCTCTGCCTGAAGATCAGCATGTTATAGCTCTCAGCTACTGCCCCAGTGTCATGTCTGCTTACCTGCTGCCATGTTTCCTGGCATGATGACCATGGATTAACCCTCCTTAGCTAAATGTAAGCTTTCTATTAAATGCTTTCTTTTACAAGTGCCTTAGACATAATGTTTCTTCCAAACAATAGAACATTGACTAAGACATCCTTCATATTATAAGACAGAGTAACTGACATCTTCCTCACCAATCTTAAAGTAGGGCATGGACTTACAGGTATGAGCTGTGTGGTCTCACATCTTGAGACGTTAAAGAAGTTAGACGATTGAAACCAAAGTACTTATTAAAACCAATGGAGCACTTACTTAAAAGATTTGTGGTAAAGATGTTTGAAGACACAAGGACATACATGAGCAACCGAAAAGAGGAGACAGAAATCACAAAACAAATAATTTTTAATGTTAAGGCTGAACATTAAATATTCAGAAAATTACAGAATGATAAAATGGCTATTGTTTTTCATGAGGAATACATTGAAAAGAAAGTAGGAAGGCGAGGAACTTCCTAGAAAGTAACAATGGTGAAAGGAAAAGGGAAAGGAACAGGCTGACAAAAGATGAGTTAGCAATTGATGTAAATGACAGACAGATTCTACTTCTAGAAGGCTGTACCTCCAGTGTCACCATCAGATGGTAACTCTATTTCTCAATTACTGAGGAAATTCCTTTTAAAAAATTCTGTTTTTTTTTTAAATGGCTAAGCTGCTTTATAAGTACAATATGTAGCATTTTCTTTGCCTCTGCCTCTGCTATATTTGTATCTCATATTTCTGATAACAGCCAATACCATACATATGGTATGATATTTTATTGTTTTTGCAATTTTCCCCTCTTTGAAATTTGGGGGATCTTTTATATGACCGTGGGTTATTTATTAAGTTCTGTATTTTACAAATGTTCATTCAAGTTCCTCATCTGTCTTTAATAAGGTGAAGAGTTGGTATATTAGACTCTTATCCAAAGTTTTATTTGTAAATATTTTCTCTCATTCTATAAGTGGCCTCTTCACTGTACAGGTTTGTTCCTTGGTTGTGAAGAAAGTTGCCATTTGATGGGAATCCAACCTGAATATTGGCATTGGTTACTTGTGATTTTGACACCCTATTCAAAACTTTCCTTGTCCAGACCTCTCACGTGCAGCACCCACCACACACACACACACACACACACTCATCTTAAAGAGTCATCATTGTGTGTCTTAAATTTAAATCTTGACTATGAATTTTCCAGTGGTGATGTTTGTCTTTTTTCATGGTGCTATGTATCAAACTCAAGTCTGTGTACATGGCAGGCAAGTGCTTTGCCTCTGAACCGCATGTGCAGCCCTGAGTTTGTTCTTTATATGTGAGGTGTAAGTGGTAGATTTTATTCTTCTGTAGCTACAGTCTAATTTCCCAAACCCCATTTATTTCAAAACCAAACTGAACCAAACAAAAAAGACCTTGTCTTCCTCCTTTATATATTCTTGGAAGATACATTAAAATCAGATGCATAGAATTATTTCTGAATTCTCTTGATTAGTATTGCTTTATGACAGTGCTAAACTATTTTTGCTCCTTCTGCTTTATAATATGTTTTGAAGTCAGCTTTATGGCATAACCAGTTATTGTATTTATTCATTCTTTGAGGTTTCCCCTGGCTTTCTTGAGCATATTTTCTTCTTCTGTGAGGAAGGTAATAGGTATTTTCTGACAATGATCCTACTGAATGTTTAGATACACTGGAGAAAAACAGTAAAATCTCTTTCTCTATGATATTGAGGAAAAATAAGGATGCCCAAGTCTACAATCATTCATTCATTCCTTCCTTATTTATCCTTCCATGTGTTCAGCCAAAACCTTATTTCACTCAGGTTTCTGACTCATCTGTGTAAGCAGAGACTGTTCTTTTGTTTCCTGGCCACCCAAACCTGAATAATCACACAGAAACTATATTAGTTACAACACTGTTTGGCCCTATAGCTTAGGCATATTCCTAGCTAGTCCTTATATCTTAAATTACCCCATTTATATTAATCTGTGTATCACCACAATGCTGTCGCCTACCCATAAAGTTCTGACAGGCATCTTTCTCCTTCGGCCGCTACTTGGCATCTCTCTGACTCCACCTACTCTCTCTATATCTTCAGATTTCCTGCCTGGCTTTACTCTGCTAAGCTATTGGCCAAAACAGTTTTATTCATCAACCAACAAAAGCAACACATATACAGAAGGACATCTCACATTACATCTGTCACAGATAACTAGAACATGGCACAAGACTTTTTCTTTTCAAAATAAATGTAATTTTGAAGAGAAGAGATGTGGTTAATGTTTTGGCCTAGCTTTAACAGTGGTTTTATTTCCTTGTGATTCAGGCTTTTATGCAGCCTTATTTTCTCTGTTCTCTTACAGTTCACTGATTGAGGTCAGCAAAGAAAACAGATTTGGTTAATGTTCAAAAGAAAAAGTATTATTTCTGCAAGCTGGAAAAATATTCTCTGTGAGATGTAATTTAATGCTAGGGACAACAAAGTCCTGGGCAAAATAAATTTTGGTAATGCTGTGGAACAGCGACAGCAGTTTTTTCTCTAAACAAATTTCTAATTTATCTTACACCTAATTTCAGTGTTTTTGTAGCTTATTACAAAAAAGCCAGAATGTTAACGTATAATATACATATCATCCCCATTCAGAAATACAACTTCAGTTCACTATCAACCTTCATTAGAGCTTATTTTATTCTCGGCAAAGACTCAAACCTACATCCTCTTTCCTACAGTGATGCCAGGCAAATTATTACTAAACAAACAAAATATCTGACTATTCAGCTGTTGGGATAGTGCATGAAATATGTGCTCTCCACTCTCTTTGTTGGTTTGCATATGGTTTTCTTCATGACTCCTCTTTAAAAATCATTATTTCCCAATTTTTTTCCTTACAGAGAGCATCTTCTTTTGGATCATAAGTTTATATATAAAGAGACCATATGACAATGGAGGAACATGAACTAAGTATGTCATTTACTTTTGTCAACTGTGTTTCATAGTTGTATTTACTTTGTTTATTAATAATTCTGAACAATTTGCAAAATTAAAAACAAAGTTTCCTGTGTTTTTTCACATGAGGAAACTTGATAATTAAGTTTCCTAAAAACAATAATTGTACACTGAACTGATTAGCTGTATTTTAAATATATATACAAATGAATATGTAAGGAATAGTGTTTTTCTGTGTACATTGTATTTAGCTCTGAAAGGGAATGTTATTCATACAAAATATTTACACAATCTCTATTTGTAAAATATTTTACAAATAAATTGTCTGAAATTTTAAAGGTATGTCTAATTTTAGTATTGAATGCATTACAAAATATTTTCTAGTTATGAATTTTCACCTGAAAACTGATATATACTTAGTTTTACTAATTATCTTTCTATGAGGAGTAATTTCATTTAAATTAATAATTTTATTAAAATAAAGATTTTTTAAAAAGTTATGGTTGCTGAGAGATGGCTCAGTGGTTAAGAGAACTTCCTGCTCTTGCGGAGGACCCAAGTACAGTGCCTAGAACACGTGTTTAGAGTCTCACAACTATCTGTAACTCTCTCTCCAAGGAATCTAATGCCCTCTTTTGGCCTCCTGGATACCTGCAATGCAAACACATAAATGCCCACACACATACATGCATACACAAAAGCATACATGTGCACACACACAGTGTTGTTGTTTGTTTTTACTTTTTTAAAAGACTACTCTTTAGTCTTTTATTCTTTGGTGGTGGGGGTGGGGGGGACCACCTAGCTCGCAAATCAGTCACGCATGGAGGATTATTCTTAGGAATACCCAGCCTTAGTTTGATTTGTTTCTTGTCAGCTTTTCTTAACTTAAATTGTCCCATTTATTTTTGGCTTCAGGGTTTTTTATCTTTCTTTAATACTGTCTATCTTTTCTTTCCTTTTTACTCCGTGTCTGACTGTGTAGCTGAATGGCTGGATGGTTGACTCCTGAAGTTTTCCTTTTTCCTCTTATTGTTCCTCCTTTCTTCCAGATTTCTCCCTCTATTTATAGCTTTTCTGCCTGCTAGGCCAGCCTATCCTTTCTCCTGCCTTGCTATTGGCTATTCACCGCTTTATTAAGCCACCAGGTGTTTTAGGCAGCAAAGAATCACAGCTTCACAGAGTTAAACAAATGCAGCATAAACAAAAGCAACACACCTTCACATAATTAAACAAATATTCCACAGCATAAACAGGAGTAACACACCTTAAAATAATATTCAACAACACGAGGGAGGGGGCAAGCAGGGAGGAGAGATATAAGATTAAAAATCTTTTTAAAAAGTATAGCCAACTCTATAGCTAATGGATGAAAACTGTGTTTGCATGGCTTGTCTATAGACAGAATGAGCAGTTCATTTGTTTCACCTCCCTTGATGCTTGATCGTTGAACAAACAAACTCTTAAGTGCTATGTACTTAAGAGATTGCATTCACCCAGCAGTGCACTTTGGGAGCTATTAAAGATGATCTTGTTGCTATCTTTAGGGAATGTATCACCTAGTAGAAAAGCAAAGGAATAAAATGTAAAAATGAAGTATTTACCCACTAGAGAGGATCCAGTGTTGAATATGCACTAGCAACTCAGACTAGAAGAGATTGTACAATTCAGAATTATAAGAGGAAACATGTATTATGCTTGACTTACTGCTTTGAATTATTTTATTTTATTTTAGAAATCTTCAGCCATAGTCACATATTGTATGTATTTTCTATTATGTAAATTATAGAAATTAATTCTGATTGCTTTTGAGTTCAATCTGGATTAAGTATCTACATTTCTCTTATCTGAACACCTACATGTTTCTGTAATAATTTTCAGATTTTCTGTCACATATTTTTGTATGTGTTTCATTATATGTTACAGAGTTGGTAACTTCTTCGATGTATCTGGTTTTCTGGATGTTCATATGTGTAGATTGTTCCACATTTGCTCTATACCTTTACTTTCAAGGAAGTTTGAGTTCATCTATATGTCCATAAACCATCAACCTTTCTCTGTACTGTTGACAGTTGTCAACAGTAGATATAAATCATGGTTTATCAGTGACAACTTTGTAGAGAAATGATACTTAACTTCTTTCACAATTAATTCACTTTGAATGAGGCTAAATATTCAGGAAGTTTAATGATTAACCATTTATATTTTTACTTTCTAACAGGTTGTTTCATCTACTTCATGCATATTTTGGTCTTGTCTTTTTGTTATTAAAAGCATATAAATATATAAATGTATTTGTATAGTTCCTTAATGTTTTTATTTAATAATAATTGGTCATAATATTTTAGACTTAGATAAATAGTCATGAACTTCTGGTTGACTTCAGATACATTTTATTCTTCTTTCTTTGGTAATAGACCTAGATAGTCAGTGAGTACATACTAGGTGATGGACAAACATTTACTAAACAAACTTTGGAAATCAATGATTGTCCTCCCTGATCACATCAACAGCTAGAAGTCACATGCAATTTAATATTTTTGTTCCTAATGCTTTGTAGTTATCTTTGCCTATAATGTGGAAACTGCTTCAAGTAATATTTTTCCATAATAGCTGATGAAATACAGTGAGTTACTGTTTTCAGTAAAAAATTAACATCATTGGCCAACAATAACTTCTGTGTGACAGAAGAATAAAATTAGATTTCAGTATGTATCTAATATTCAGTATTATATAGCTTTCAAATTCTTTATTTATACTTCAAGCAAGAGGCAGAATCAATGTCCTTTCTCCTTGAATTTGGGCTCTTCTTTATTACTTGATGTGGGATGTCCTCTGTATATGTGTTGCTCTTATTGGTTAATAAAGAAGCTACTTTGACAGATGGCAGGGCAGAATATAACCAGGCTGGAAGAGATATAAAAAGAGAGTGGGCAGAGTTAGGGACACACCTTGTAGCTGCCAAAGGAGAATGATACCCAGAACCTTTACCAGTTGTCCACAGCCTCATGGTGATACACAGATGAATAGAAATGGGTAAATTTATGATGTAAGAGATAGTTAGGAATATGCCATAGTCATTGACCAAACAGAATTGTAATTAATGGTTTCTGTGTGATTATTCAGGTTTGGGCAACTGGGATATGAATGAGCAATCTCCGCTTACAATAACTGCTTCAATAGCAGGATGGGATGAAGATTCCAAGACTACTCAAAAGAGATACTCAGTTTTGATTAACCTTTATTAAAAATTTCAGCCTCAATTAGGAGAAATCTGGCTGAAACTGTGAGCAAGGAGAGAAAAGGAGGAGGAAGAAGAGAGAAAAGAAGGAGAGAGTCTGTATGTATATTTCCACTTTAAGCTTAAGACAATGGGGGAAAAATCTAAATAGAGACAAGAGTTGTACCACTTTGTGATTTCGTCTGATTGACTTCCACTTGAAACATGCCCACACCTGATAATTCTGTCAATATGTGAGGAGAGTACGGTACTTAACGTGAAGATCCTCTGATGATGTATTCTTCCCACTAGCAATAAGTAATCAGCAATGTGATAGTTTATGAGCTAAGGCTACTTAAAAGAGTCATTATTTATTCTGCTAGGATGCTTGCATTTGCAAGGCAGGTGCTGTCTCATCAAACACTATTTTATTTGTATCAATATTATTTCAAAATTATGTTGAGAGCCATGTGTGGAGGATGGGTGACCACTTAGATCAGTTGTTCATAAACTAATCTTTAAACAGGCTTAAACGTTACACTACATTATTGACAATAATTACCTTCTACATTTTTATTGTATTTTAAATATTTGGTCTCTCTCACTCAAATGAGTTCACTCCAAGAAAATTTATCTAAACAGGCCTATCATTTCAAATAAATTTGGAAATTTATTTTATAGTCAAAAACTAGAGTATAGTAATCATATTGAATATTTTAGATCAAATTTGATGAGAAAGAAAAATGTAAATTGGTATGTATGTAATTTTTAAGTATTAAAAGCTCATTTTTTGTGTATGTCAAAGACAGAAATATAAAATGAACTCAGCGAAGTGTTCATATATGTTCTTTGAATATATTGGCTATGACATGAAAAGGTAAGAATATTCAAATATTCTTAAAGTATAATTACTTTCTGGTTTCTCCTCGGTGTGTGAAATCTATCCCAGGTTAGAATTTCATCTATTTTGTAGCCTCCCTTTTTATACTATAAAATTGCTAGCCATACAGGTCAGTGAATTTTATGAGAGTTTTGCTAATGAATGTTTCCCTCTGCTTTACAGTTGCATTTTGTCTGGCATGAAAACATGGCCCTCAGTGCAACACTCAGTGAAGAATGAATGGATGCCACTCATAATTAATGGTCTTGACTTGGCTCATTTAATCTCAAAGTGAAACCACTGCCAACTATAACTCACAAGAAACAGGCTGAAGAGGAAAATTCAGTTGGAAAACTCAGAAGAAAGAAATGTAAAAGAGAGGAAAAATAGATGGGAATTTTTTTCTTTCTCTTTTCCCTAACTATTATATTTATCTTTAATCAACTTATCAGTAAAAGTTATTTAAGAGTTGAATGTGAGCTCATGGATCAGTAAGAAAAGGAAATTTGAAATGAGATAATGTTGAAAATACCTAAAATGTGTTTGGTATGAGTCATTAAATTGTGTTGGACTCAATGATCAGAGAAGATAAATGAAAAACCTACAGAAGACTTTTATATGGTAAGAGAGAGAGATGGATTTGGTGAGAGTGC
The DNA here is from genome assembly GCA_004026605.1 of Ondatra zibethicus. Taxonomy (NCBI): domain Eukaryota; kingdom Metazoa; phylum Chordata; class Mammalia; order Rodentia; family Cricetidae; genus Ondatra; species Ondatra zibethicus. The sequence continues at coordinate 35,667 of PVIU01016534.1, read as the reverse complement.
CAGTATTTCCTAGATTAGTTTTTTTCCCTTGGGCTTCCCCTTTTCCATTCTTTCAAACCCAAATTCTCAAAGTCAGTATCTGAGTGCCCTTTCACACCAGACACTCCTCTCTCGCTGACTGCAAGCTTCCCACTGTTTCCTAAAATGTCTAAAATATCCATAGAGCTGAGAAATCAAAACAAAAGAAGGGTGCCTCCTTTCTTAACCAAACACCTACTTCCTTGCTTGTATCCTAAATCTTTCTTCCATTTCCAATGACAAATCATGCTGCCAATCTTCCAATAAAATCTCCTGTTACCTGTACTGGGATTCTTATGTGTTTTCCTGGTGGTGTTTCATTAGGTTTTTTAAGGATAAAGTGGTCATGTATGAGAACCTTCTCCACTTTAGCTTTCACAGTTCCAAAATGAAAATGAGACAAACCCAAAATGATTCTTGCAAAAACAGAAAGTTTTTGTACAGGTGTATACAAATGGCTAACACTTGTATATGTGTATTGTACATATATGTGTGTGTGTATGTGTATGTATGTATGTATATATGTGTGTATGTATATATATGTGTGTGTGTATGTATGTGTATGAATATGTGTATGCATAATGTGGAATTCTGTCACCATCTTCATCTTAAATAGTCATTTCTGTCTCTGAGGACCTGTGCTGTTTTGGCAAATATAATGTAATAATTGAATATTTGCTGTTTTTCCAGCATATTTCATATGTGATGTGTCAATGATGTCATCTTCATTTTTCACATCTGCTCTTGGGTTCCCTATTTTTATTAGGTTCTATTTTAAGTTTTAATCTTCCTATCTCTCCACAGTGCACCAGGAAATCTGCTACAACAACCATCAAATCTGAATCTCACAGTTGTACTCCAACTATAGCTCAATCAATAACACCATTTCCTCTGCTCCTAATTTGTCCCCCTATTTACAATCATGTCTTAATTGTTCAATCTTTTTACTTGTTCAGTTCTCAAATCAGCATAATCTCAAACATATAACTCCACAGAACATTTCATATAGTTAAGTTCATGCTATAAAAATATATTATTTCCCTGTCTTAAAAGATTGGTAATCAGTGTAGGCCGGACAATACTGCACAGGACAAGAAAAAAGAAAACCTTAAATTTGGGAATCATACAAAGGTTTACACACACATGTGTGTGTGCACACACATATACATATACATACACATGTATATATAGTATATACATATATCTTTTTAACAAATCATTTTAAGGGAAATTTTTATATTCTTTGTGAATCTGTTAATAAATTATTGTAAAAAAATTAACATTTGGTCATTATTGTGAAGGCTTCTTGTGCTAACTCCTTTTTAGGTCCTCTGAACAAACCTAGAGTCATTTGGGAAAAGGAAACCTCAACTGAGAAAATGTCCACACCAAATTGGCCTGTGAGGAAGCCCAAGCCTATGAGACATATTCTTATTTGATGATTGATGTGCAGGGCCCATCTTACTGTAAGCTCTCCCATCCTATTGTGATGGTCTGAGTGCTATAAGTAAGCTGAAAAATTAAAATTAAAGAATGTAGCTCCTGGTAAGGCAATAGCTTACCATATAAAAGGCCTTTGATTTAATCTTCATGATGGAAACACTGATAATAATTAAAATATTTACAGTATTTTCTTACCTTAAGGACCCAGAAATGTTGTATATAATTTCTGAAATTGTTTTCCAGTCCCATTTAAGTCTGTACTCTGTTGGGACTTACTTTTGTGTGGCATGTGGTATAAATCCAAATGAAATGTTTTCAATAGGTAAATAATTCATTAATGAATGTGTGGTGGTTTGAATGAAGATGACCCTCACAGGCTCATAGGTTTTAATTCTTGATCACTAGGGAAGTGGCACCATTTGAATGTATTAGGAGGTGTGACTTTCTTGGAGGAAGTGTGCCACTTGGGGTGTGCTTTGGAGTGTGAAAAGTCTATTCCAAGCCTAGAGTCTCTCTCTTCCTAATGCTTGAGGATCCAGATGTAGAACACTCAACTACCTCTCCAGCATCACGTCTGCCTGTGTGTTGCCATGCTCCCCACCATGACGATAATGAACTAAACCTCTGAAACTATAAGCAAGCCCCAATTACATGTGTTCATGTATAAGAAGAAATGAAGTAGGCTGAGAAAACCATGAGGAGCAAGCCACTAAGCATTACTCCTTGATAACCTATGCATCGGTTTCCTGCCTCTAGTTTATTCTTTGAGTTCCTGCCTTTACTTTCATGAATGATGGACTACAAGTTATAAGTAAAACAAAGTTTTTCCTTCCCAAATTGCAACTGGCTGTGCTTTATTATTATAGCAATAGAAATCCTAACTAACACAGAAATTGGTTCAAGGTACATGGGATACAGATTTGATCATGCTTTGGAGGAATTTGTGGAAGGAGTTTTGAATTTCAGGCTGGATAAGCTATTGGTTTTTCAGAGCTTGGTGAACTATTGTAGGTACTTGGAAAATAATGTGGAGAACAATGTAGAATATAGAGGCCAGGCTTGTAAAGTATCAGAGGGAAGTAAAAACTCTACAGGGCCAATTCTGTGCTATTTAAAATTAAGCATCTGTGGTTCTAGGGAGCTGGGGCTGATGAATAAGTGATGATTAAAAAGCTAACAGGATCACTGAAGTGAAACACCTGGGTTAGTTGCTCAATTTCGGCTGCTCATCTGAAGAATCATCTTTGATTAAGAAGAGCCTAGCACAACTGAGGATCATAAACCTAGTAATATTTCCTCTGTACAGCACAGAGATATGTGGACCAGAACTCTCCAAGGATGTATCTTGTGCTAGAAGCCAAATTGGTAAAGTGTAAGTTTCCCAAGTGGTACTGGTTTAGAAGGTATCACATGGAAAGTCATTGAGGCCTGGCACCATGAAAGGTCAGAAGAGGCTGTTTGTGAATATGAGATCTCAGTTCAAGTAGAAACATGAAGACTGAAGTGGTTTTAGAAAGAAGTTGAGGCTTGGCACTATGTGGAAGGAACAGTCTTCCTAGTAAACCACAGAAGAGGCTATTGGTCAATGTGTTGCCCAGCTGCAGTAGAGAACCTGTTGTAGAAGGCTGCTTGTTCATTTCCCAGCTGCCCAGACTTCTGAAATAATCACACAGAAACTATATTATTTGCAATACTGTTTGGCCAATAGCTTAAGCATATTTCTGGCTAACTCATATCTTAAATTAACCCATTCCCATTGATCTGTGTATTGCCATGTGGCTGTGGCTTACCGGCAAAGTTTCAGCATGTCTGTCTCTGGCAGCAGCTCCATGACTCCTCTCTGACTTCACTTTCTTTTTCCCCGCATTCAGTTTAGTTTTCCCTGCCTACCTCTCTTCTGCCCTGCATAGGCCTAAGACAGTTTATTAACCAATGGTAATCACAGATTGCAGAGGAAAATTCCACATCATCTCCCCTTTTCTGTTTAAATAAAAAGGAAGGTATTAACTTTAACATAGTAAAATTACAAATAACAAAACAGTTTATCAAGCAAGAATTACAGTTACAATAGTTATATCTTCTTTATCATTTATCATAACTAAGGAAAACTATAATAACATAACTATATATTCTTTAACTCCCTGGAAGAGTTCAGAAGGATTTACTATTATCCAAGTAAATAAAAAGTACATTGTAAGCAACTTCCAAAACTCTAGAATTGACAGAGACATCTTGCTACCTGGACAGTCACCCACAGGTCTTCTATACCATTGGGGCATTTGTCTTCAGCCTACAAACTTATAGTATCTAGCAGACTTTTCCACAAAGCAGGTAATTTCAAATACAGTTCTGTCTACATTGGCAGTTTGTCAGTCACTTTCTTCTGTGTCCTTCAGAATGTCTGGCAGAACCTTTTATGAAGCAGGAACCCCAAAGGATCATCTCACCTTTCAACAAGTTCAGCAGTCATTTCTCTATGGGCCCTGAATGTCCAGTTCATACAGCATGCCATCAAGCAGTCCAGGCAAAAGCAGTTTCTTGCCCAAATGGTTCACCAATGCCATAAGGAGCCTCTTTGGTGCCCATCATCCTCTTGAAGTAATTGGTGCTGCCAGAAGCAGATGTGTCTCATGTCATGAAAAGTCCTAAGTTCTTAAACATTTTAAATGTCATATTCTGAAGGTCTCTAAAAGACTTGAAGAATACCTAACTAACTGAAATATATTTCTATATATCTAGAAAACATAACTAACATGACTACAAGATTGACTATTTTAGATGATTATCTATTAACCTATATTTCTTAATTATACATTACATTTTGAAATGAGCTGCACAAAACACAATATATTAATAAAAATAAAAAATATACATATAACAAAATTGACCTTAAATTTGTATCAATAAACCAAGATCCATACCAATGCAAAGTATTCATCTCTATATCATATTCCCCTTTAAATGTAAGCAAACATTTATAAACAATATTTAGAAATTTGGGCATATCTCCCTCCAAACTGCTTCCTGCTTATTGTTGGGAGAAGTATTTTGGGGGTGTTCCCAGCAACCTTTGATGGGATTTTAGTCCATAAAAACACATTAGTCTGGAAGGAATCCATAGGTTCTGTAGAAACAAAAGAACTTCTTTTCCAAAACAACATATCCTTAGACCCATATTTTGAAGTCAAGATACTTTTAAGATATATATGTTAGTTCAGCTTAGCAACCCATACAATGAAATGTCTCTCTGTATTTAGCTCCTTCACAGTCAAATAATTTAAAGAAAACATAATAATATACATAATCTAGACTCTCTGTTTATATTCCATATTTACATGGCTTATTTTTCTTATTACTTTTTCTACAAGTTTAATAAATATTTAATTATCTTTACTACTTTAATCTATGACTGTCTGTACCCTTTTATATTACATTTAGTGTCTCTTATTCTTTTACTTCTCTTTCCCAAGCCTACATATATTTTTCAAACACACCATGTCTCATTTAGAGGTCTTTTATGTCTGAATCTGCTCTATCGAGTATCTAAATTATTTTCTGACAAGAAGCACTGTTTTTTTTATTTGCTAAGCAGGCCTGGCTAGGGCCAACATGGTACTGCCTACTTGCTCTGCCCAGTCTGAACAACAGAGGAATGTTCGCTGCCTCTGAAAGCCATGTACATTGACCCATTTTTAGGCACACAGTGGGTCTCTGCTGCCATTAAGCAAGTTGTAGCACTCTGCTCACAGAACCCCATTTAAATGCTTCATAGCCAGACTCTTCAGAGTTTGTACTGGCAGCACGGCCCAGGAAGCTGCCTTCATAACTGTGTGGCTTTTTTTCTGCTACCATTGGATCAGGAAGACCTCTCTTAAAGGAGCTGCAGAATGCCACCAACAAAATGCTGGCTACCAAGAAGCCGTACTTAACTCTGTTATTTTGTGTCTAGAATTTTTTTTAAGCTTTCTTAGGTTTTATATGGATTTTGTCAACTACTTTGGGGTGCCAATTTGTAGTAGGAGGCTGTTTGTTCATTTCCCAGCCATCCAGACTCTGGAAATAATCACACAGAAACTACATTATTTACAATGCTCTTTGGCCAATAGCTTAAGCATATTTCTGGCTAACTCAATTCTTAAATTAACCCCTCATTTAATCTGTGTGTCACCACGTGGTTGTGGCTTACTGGCAAAGTTTTGGCATGTCTGTCCTAGCAGTGGTTCCAGGGCTTCTCTCTGACTACTCCTTCTTTCTTCCAGCATTCAGTTTAGTTTTCCCCACCTACCCCTATTCTGCCCTGCACAGGCCTAAGACAGTTACTAACCAATGGTATTCATGGCATACAGAGGAGAGTCCCATATCAAGAATCCAGCATTTAGAAAAACCAATATCATGGACCTTTGAAATATAAGAATGACTTTGGATGTTTTAAACAGACTTTTGGGGTATTTGAATTTTTTAAGGAATGAGGGAACTTTTAAGTGTTGGATTGTTGTATTTTGATATTAATATTAACATATCATCTTGACAAATGAGAAAGGAAAATTTCTAGGTGAAATGATATGTTTGTGTGTCAAGTTAAAAAGGAATCAATTGCACTGCCAACTTTTATTTCAACTTGACAAAAGTTAGAGTCTTTCAGGAAGACCAAATTTTAATTAAGAAAATGTTCCCACAAGATTGGCCTGTGGAGTATGTTCTTGATTGATGATAGATGGTGAAGAAGCCACTTCACTGTGAGCAGTGTCATCCCTGAGTGGGTGGTCCTGAGTACCTGAGCCATGAGTAGCTAGCCAGTAAATGTCACTCCACTATGGCTTATGCATCAGTCCTGCCTCCAGGTTACTGCCTTGAATCCCTGTCTTTAGTTCCTCCCCTGACTTTCTTGGGTTAGGTGCTATAAACTATAAGCTTTTGTTTGGTGTTTTAGCATAGATATTGACACTCTAAAACTAAGACACTCCTGTATGGAGAGATAGTAGTTTCTGGGGTTTCCAAGTTCCTCAAATATGCACCAGTTCCTTTACTTCATCTCCTTTTACAGAAACATGTTGGTGTTGTTTGTCATGAGAAATCTGCTTCTTTTGGACAGAATAATATGAAGGATAGTTACGAAGTTTAAGTTCCAAGTTGCCTCGATAATCTAATTCCATCATTACATCTTCATTTTAGAAGTGTAGAAGGAAGCTGAATAATTTTAGCTAAAGGAATATTATGTGCACATTGGTGGCTTTGCAACAGTATTGTGCAAGGGCATGGCTCTATGCTTACATTGCTACAGACGAGAAATGTAGAATTGGAAATGATTTTGCAAACATGTCTACATTTATGTATTTTTATGTACATGTACAAATTTTACAATGAATTTAAAGCACTTAGAAAGCTAAACTCAGATAGTGATTCACCCTGCTAGATTTTGCAACTTTTGTATGACTGTGTGTATTTAATCCTAATGTAATTTGAAATATGGAAATTTGCATAGTACTTTGTTCTGAGTTAGAAACATTCTATCCTGCCAAGAAGCTCCTTATGACAGAAAGTAAAAGATTCATGTAGTTTCAGGAAGTCCTTGAAACTGACTGCATTCACCAGGTCTCTCCCTCCCAAGACTAAACAGTAAAGATTGTTAAGAGTCATTTTCTCAGTGTCAGGCAAGTCAAGATGCAAGAAGACTCTCGGATGCACCAAGGTGTAAAGAGGTGGAGATTAGCCAAGCAGCAATGAAGAAGCAGAAACAAATTGAGCCAACTGTTAGGGATTTCAACTAGCTGAGTTACCAGGAAAGTACACTCTCTTATCTGTAGTATGTGTAGTGAGTTCCGTGTTCCCATAGTTTGTGAGCAGTCATCCATGCGGGGGTGAGTTGGTGATACAGCTGCCTTTTGAGTCATTTCTGCCCCTTTAAGTGAACTTTCATCCCTATTACTATTAGTAACCATACTAAAACTCAGTGATTCACCCAGTTGTCTTTGGTATATCAATACTTGGGTCTGTTGTGGGATCTCTGCCTGGGGTGAGTAGGTGTGTGTGTGTGTGTGTATGTGTGTGTGTATGTGTGTGTGTTGTATCTCCCCAGGAAAATTCTATCTCAAAACAGCTAGATATATAAAAGATGATTTATTCAAAGGGTTTAAAAATGATAGTAGATATTTTCCAATTTTATATAAAATATAACTACTTAAATATTGCATGTATACTCTAGAATATTATTTATGCTCATAGCTTAGTATAGACAAATACATAAGTATATCATTATAATGAAGCATTGGTCTTCAAACAATAAGGTATAGACGTTCTAGACAAACGTCCTTGTTTACGCATTTTCATTTAATATTTTGGTGGCCAGGGATTCATACACCATTGTATTGTAAATGTTTATTTGATGTAAACTTCTTCAAATACTTCTTGAGCTACCTCTTTTTTTACATACCAATTTTTCATTTTATCAAAGACATATGTAAAAAATAAATTGATCTTTATTAAAAGTTTATTCTAAATATTGAACAAATACAGATTTATTTTCATATTCTTTATTTTCACACTCTTAGACAAACCTTTATACTGCTTTAGGATAACTGGAGAACCATTATCTTTGTTTTGAAACAGATTGACAAGCTAAGGTTACTTAATTGCCATGATCATTCCAGGATTATTAATCTATAAGTATAACTAAGGTCAAAAATTTCTGTTATGCTATGTTAGAATAAAATTAAATTAGGAATATGAATTCTCCCTCTCTTTAAGATTTAATTTACCCTAATATATCTTGAAAGAATGCTATCAAAGTTAGTTTAATCATGCTGCTATGGAAAGAATGTCTAACACATAATAGCTTACAACCTAATTGTTTATTGCAAGCAAAGCTCTCCACAGATCAACCAGGATCTAGGCTGATTCACATCCATACCTAAAGATTTTGAATCTCTGCTTTGTTTGGTAAGAAACTCACTCTAATAACATGTCTCTATCCAGTCCTCATGACCTTAATATAAAGATGCAGAGTTTGATAGGCTATTTGTGTTGTCCTTAAATAAGCATCTTAAAAGGATAACTCATGAGATGATGGTATCAAGAGACTGAGCAGTGACAGCTCTAGGAGCAGAGCTCTCGTGGATGAGTTTGGAACCCTATCTTATGGATTGATTCCAGGGGATCCTCTCCACACTTGTGTCATAAGAAAGTGCAATGAGAAGGTGACAATCTGTAGCTTGTAACCTAAGAAACTCGTTATTCATTGGTAGATCCTAATCTGTTAGCACCCCAACTATGGATTTTCTAGCCTCTATAACTTGTTGTTTAAGCCATACTATCTACAGTGACCTACAATAACAGACAAATAGTCGAAGTGACTGGCATACCACTATATTTCTACAAAGACATTTTTTTTCTATAGCTAAATCATGTATCTGTGTACCTACAAAGTCTCCTTCTTTTTAAAACTATCTCAACCCTAGTTTTGCATATATGTCAACATGATTGATATTTTTCACTTAATCACATAAAGAACTTTGCAGTCTATTTTGGGATGTTGGCTTAATGATTGCATATATTACACTCTGTTGTATGACAAATACTCAAAATCTAAAGGCACAAACATCAGCATTCATTATCTGGAGGTTCTCTGTCCCTAAGCCTTTCACAAATTTTCAATCAAGGTACTGGCATGTGTGGTACTCATTTTAAGCTTTGAATTATAACAAGATTTATGGACTCATGGGCCAGAAGCTGAGAGACTCACTTCCAACTTACTGAAGATAAGGAACCTTGCCTTGTGCTCTTTCTATTTGGAGCTCATCCAAGCTTGCTTTATCAGGACATTCCAACAAGAGAGCAAGAAAGAAACTGTAAAAATTGAAAGTTAACAGTCCTTTGAAAGTTCATATCATAAATGGCATTCATTTACTTTGTCTTATTTTGCTCTTTTAAAGGCAAGCCAGTGGGTCCAGCCCACACAGTGGCCTTGTCGGGAGAGTTGGATGTCACTGAGAATCATTTGAGAAGCTGCCTGCAGCACTGATGTCCATTTAATGTGATTTTGGGAGACTTGTTCAGCCAAACAATCATTCTGAGGGTGAATAGTCTTGGTCAGGGAGGATGCTAAGCAACAGTATCTTCTTTAAGGAGCAACTAGCTCATTTGGGAAACCAAGAAGCCTTATTCCATTGGAATATAAATTTTTACCATAGATCTGTGGGTCTCCATCTTCCTAATGCTACGACTCTTTAATACAGTTTCTCATGTTCTGGTGACCCCAACAATAATACGATGTTCACTGATACTTCATAAGTGTAATGTTGCTATTGTCATTTTGAATTATAATGTAAACATCTGTTTTTCCGAATGACTCAGTCAATCCCTGTGAAAGGGTTGTTTGACCCCCAGGTGGAAAACTGCTGATAATGACCATGAAATCAGGAAAAGTTTCCCATGAGGGAAATTAAGACAGGTGTTGCACACAAAAGTTAGGGAAAAGGCAGAATATCAAGAAGGGTAAATTGACTGCAATACTATATATGCATGGCATGTCACCTTTGGGCATCTCACCTTACCAGCCCATCAGAGTCCATCTGAGATATTACAGCACACTGCACTCATTTCAGAATGTGTGAAAGCACTCTACAGTGCCAGAATATTGAGTATTGCCATTTCCTTTAGCTCATGGGCCTTTAGTTGTGGCGAGGCCCCAAGTTCCTCATGAGGCATTCTTAGTGAGATTCTCTGCAGAACTCCTTGCTCAGAAATTACAATATTTGAAATTTAGTCTCCCAGGGTAATTGACAATAATTACAAATCATCCCACACAAACCTCAAAGTTTTTGTAGCTACAAAGTACCATCAAAACTAATTTGCCTTCTTATTCTCATAAGCAAACATTCAAATTAAGACATAATAATGTAACTGAATTCTCCTATTCCCAGTTTCCCTATGGAAATCTTTACATTTCCCCTAGTTATAAAACCCGTTAATGTTCAGAAACAGTGAAAAAAAGAAAGATATCTGAACTGAAAATTCATAATGAACTTGTGTTAAATCCTGTGGGAAATTTTGTTCTTTTGTGTTTGCTACTGAGGAAGATTTGATGTAACTACTCTCCTCCTTAAAACATTCTGTGTCCTTAGCCGTTCTGCAACAGCTCTGCTAAGTTATACTTCATCTCTAGCTGTTCACCATAAATATTAGGAGCTCAGAATGAAGCTAGACATTATACATGAGTTTAACACTTGAACAATAAACAAATTCAAATTAGGTCTGTTTGATTGCAGTGGAGAGAGGACGATCCTATTCCTTAAGCCATTAACAGATTTCCCCATGGATGTGCTTCCCACTTTCTGAAGACCTACTTGCTTTGGTAAGATTTTATTGCTGACAGTTTCTAGCTCCAATCTTCATGTGTTTCTGTAATTTAATATCATCAACTCTTCCCCCATCCTTGAAAGACTGAATCTGTGGGAATCTTGGAATCCAAAGAGAGTAGCAACATAAAACAGAGTGGAAAACTATGAGATTCATCGTCACAAAATTCTTAGCCACTAATGCCTCTATCTTCTTCAGTTAAAAAAAAGTGAATTTTGTGTGATGTCGTGGCTTATTATAAGGATCTTAGTGTTACAAAGTAGAGCACAATGGGTGAGACATTCACTGCACTATTTTACAAAGAAAATAAGAAGAGGAAAACAACATAAGGAAGAAGGAAGGAAGATAGAAGGAAGGAATGTGTAAGAGAAGGAGAGAGTGAAGAAGCGAAAGGAGACTAAAAGCAGGAATTTACATGAATGTTGAGGCGTTGGAACTTGTATATGGTTAGTGAGAATACAAAGTGATATAGGCTCTGTGGAAAAATGTGTGAGTCATTCAGTATTTTAAATCATTTCTCTCAGGGAATTGTATCAGTACGAGATGTTTATAAATATGAAAATATTTTTAGGCTGGCTTCCTTTGCACATTGATAATTTCATCATAGCTATCTGCAAGCTGGGTAGCTAAATATCATAGTCCTAGCCTATGGAAGCTTCACACTAAGAAAAAAACATTGGTATAACTCTACTCTGAACCTAAAAGCCGAAGAGCCCTGTAGAGAGCTGCTGGTATGAGTTATACTGAAAGGCTGAAGAATATGGAAGTTGATGTGCATAGGTGGGGGCAGCAGCAACAGCTAGATCCACACAAGAAGAAGAGAACATACATGAGCTGTCCTGCTGCCTTCTTTTTGTTCCATGCTAACCTCAAACTATTGAACTATTCTACAGTACCCAGATTGGGTCTTCTCCCAAAAATTACTGTCCTATATAACCCTTCCTTGACATACCTAGAAATGTACTTTAATGTACTTTGAGAACATTTCTCAATCAAGTTAAGTTGACAATTGAGGTTAATCATCTGTCATAGTTTTGTCAACATAATATAAAGATAGATACAGATGTGAAAATAAAATCTCAGTTGAGGAACTGTGTCCATCTGATTGACCTCTGGGCATGTCTGAGTCATTTTCTTTATTTCTGATTGATGCAGGACTTTCTAGAACACAATGGTTGGTGACATCACTAGTCAGGTAGGCTTAGCTATATAAATGGCTGAGCAGCCATGAGCTTTGACAATAGCTTGGGTTGTTTGGAGGTTTGCCTGGGCCCCCTATGGCCAACAACCTCTCTATATGTAACCCATTCTTTGTCCTGGATTTATTTGGAGCTTTATTTCTCACGTTATTTGGTGATTTCAATTTAGGTGTTTTCGTATGTTTAAATAATTTAAGACTCTTCTATTGCACCATATTTCCATATAACCCTTCAAATGGCCCTTATTTTTACTTGTCCCTCTGTCTTAGTCCTTTAAGCTATTAGTTGGTCTCCACAAACTGACTGTAAGACCCTATTGCTAAAGACAACACCTACATAATTTTCTGAACATGGAGAAGGTGAACTGGTGCTGTTGTGCCCAGATTACGACCCCCAGAGAGACCACCAGAAACCAGAGAAGCCCAGACTGCAATAAGCAAGGTTTATTGTTAACATCATACTGGCTAGCTCGGGACTTGTCTCCACACTTGATGCAGCAAGGCAGGGAGGAGCTAGAGTCCCTCTGTGGGGTTAGCTTTTTAAAGGCAAAAACCACAAGCCCTTCAGGGCCATCACGGGGGTTTAACACAGGTGCAAGGTCTTTGCTCTTTCCCATCCTGTTTTGTCAGCTTGTTTTATCTTTAGAGGAAGGTCATGCTGTCCCTGAGTCAGGGCATCTTTATCAGTCTCCACCAGATGGCTGGGCGTGCTTGTGCTTTGGCATTTCCTGAGTTGGGGGGCCATTGTCATTTCTGGGAACATGAAGCTAGTCTGGGATTTTTGATTTTAAAACACTCTGCTAGGAAATTTCTTCTCGTTCCTTTGAGAATAAGGAATGAGGGTCTTATAGTGCCTTCTTTGATCCTTAACCCCTACTGACTAGTGTTCACGGTACTGGAAGAAACCCTGCACAATGCCAGAACGTAAATACCAACCTTGTTGTAAACTCTATGATCTCCCATGGTGACTGCCTGCAAACTACATTGGTGCAATAGTGGCACAAAAGTTGTGGAAGTAACCAGTCACACCCTGTTTTCATTTAAGGCTCACTCCATGAGATGGAACCTATGCCTGACGCTGCTCAGGTAGTCAAAACCCTGAGATTAGGTAAACCACAAGCCTAGGGGATTATATATATATACTAATATATAATACTACTGTTCCACTAAAGAAACATAGCAATGAAATGACTTCTAACAGGATTCTGCTGTACTCACAGATCCATGTTTCTCAGCCACAATCAGAGAAGCTTTCTCCTGCAGTGGATGGGAACAAATACACAAACCCACAATTGGACAATGTGTAGAGAGTGGGAGACACAGCAGCTTCAGTCCTAAATGGGATGTCTCCATCAAATCCCTTCCCTCAAGGCCCATGAACGACTGTGGCAGAGGAAGCAGAAATACTATAAGGGCCAATGAATGTGGAAGACACCAAGGATTAAAGGCCTTCTAGACACAACAGCAATTTGAACCCAGAGACTGTGGCAGCATGCACAGGGCCTGCACAGCTCTAAGTCAGATGGGGTGCTAGCACTGAGAATCTGTCTCTGATAACCACTCACAAAGGAAAAGTTAGTTTTCTCCAACAGAATCTCACTGGGTATACAAACCTCACTTAGACCCAGGCCCCATGCCCAGCAGTAGATGACCAACACAAAAAGAATTCAGTGGTATTTTTGGAGAATGTTTTGTCTCACATTGCTTTGCCTGCTTTGTTTTAAAACCTTACAGATCTTTTGCTTATATAGCTTGGCTTCAGATTTTGTTTTTAAGGACTTTCCATGAGTCCAAATGTGTGTATCTCAAGAGTTTGTATGCTTTTTTGTGACTTTTCTTTGGCTCTTTTATGTTTCTTTTGTTCTATTCTGGTTTGTTTTTATTCATTTAATTGTTATTATTTTAGATGTTTGTTTCTATTTTAACGAGAAAGAAAAAGAAAGGTGTGGAATTTTGGTAGGTGGGGAAGTGGGGCATTCTGGAAGGAGTTGGGGGATTGTAAATAATAATCAGAACATCCTGTATAAAATTATCTATATTCAATTTTTAAAATAATAAAAATGAATAGCCAAAAAATAAGAAAGAAGGGAAGGAGGAAGGAAGGGAGGGAAGGAGGAAGGGAGGGAGGGAAGATATAGCTATCTAAGAAGCTGTTCAATCTTGAAAACAAATTTTGATACATGTTACAGCATGGGTAAATGTTGAAATAATTCAGACACAATGACACATATAAGATATTTCTACTTATATATGCCACCTAGAGTTGTCAATTTTATAGACATGTAGTCAGTTTTTGTCAAATAGTATTCTAGGGGCTTAAGTTGGTGGGATTACTGTTAAATGCATACAGTCTCTTTTTGGAAAAGTGAAATTTTTCTAGAAATGAATGGTGTTGATAGGAGTCCAACAACATACACTTAAAAACAGTTACTATGGGAAAATCTATGTATGTTACATTATGATAAGAATATCCAGGTGTTTTTTCTTAAAAAAAAAGAGTTAACCATCTTAAAATTAAATTGTTCTTGATTCGTTCATTTGTCTTACCAAAATTAGATCCACTGCATGGTTCAAAAGCTATACCACTGAAATGTTCAAAGTTATTTTCTTTAAAAGCAATAATAGTAATGCTATGTACAACAAGCATAGTTTATATCTGGGACAGGTGGTATTGGCAACACAGATTGAGAGTGTCAATTGATTGCATTAGTATGGACAAATAACATATGCACAATAATTCCTGAGTATCCTAAATTACAAAGTCAGGGAAATCTAGTACCTCCCACATGGGCCAAGATCCAAATGCATATGTCCAATGATTTCATAAAATATTGAAATCATTGAAAGTAATTGTGTCTGAAGATGGATCTTTGGAAGGTGATGGGACACTGAATATAAAACTCTCATTCAGGATGGTAATTTTTTTTATAAAGAGGTTTGACAAGGGTGTGATGACATATCAAAAGGTGTGGTCTATGATAAAGGTCTATGGCTTTCAGCTTCATTGTCTTTAGTTTTTCAGCCCTGCAAACAGAAAGAAATACATTTTTGTGGATCATAAGTTACCCATCTGGCATTTTCTTAGATAAGACTAAATGAATATGCTGAGACAGCATGAAGCTGTATGCGAATTAAAAGGAATAAATGTTGAAAGTGAATGAAGAAATAAAACACGGGTATGCACCATCCTATGCTTAGAAATAAAAAGAAATGAAATATCTCTTTAATAGATATGATCACTACAGTTAATATAGTCATAGCTAAAAATGTCTTGCAAAAACAATTTTGATTAAGACATTAAAGGTCCCTGGGGCAAAGTGATTGTGCCCTTGGCTACAATCATTTTTCTACTAGAATTTATCTGTCAGCAGCGGCAGCTAAAGTGGGCAATTATCCCTATTAACTTCCTCCAATGTTTGTCATTATTGTTGTGCTAAAAAAGCATTGAGCAATCTGTGTAACTAAATAGAAACACATAGGATCACAAATTTGAAAGCAAATGTGTAGATAAGAGTATTATTTTATATGTCTTTTCTTTCTTTTAAATTCTGATAAGTTTTTTTTTATCCAATTCCCCCAATACTGCAGCAATAACATTCCTATAAACCTGCCCCCTTGCGCGCCCCCCCCGCATGATTGTCTATGTCAACATTTACAATATTGCTCTTTTCTTTACCATCTGACTGGGATGCAGTACTCTCACTTGATGGCCCATTGCTGTGCTCTAGAACTCTAATATGTGTATACAAGGTATCACTGTGTTTCCAATCTGTAAATTCCAGAAATACCAGTGACTCTATTGGCCAACACTGTAAAATCACTAGGTACCACTGTCTAGTGTGTAACAGGTGTTCAGTTTGAAGTAAAACACAGTCTTTGTTCTCATCTGAAGCTCACATTTCTTGGTGGACTTACTTTTTTCCTGAGAGAAAAATAACCGCTTTCTCTGATATTACCATAGTGTTCAATCCCCAGTGTCCTCCTTTTTCTCAGCACCAGCTATTTCCATGGGGACCTGATCCCATGAAGCTATTCCCCCTCACTCCGCTTTGAATCCTTCAAATCTCATGCTCTTTTGTGTTGATATTTCTCAGTCATCAAGGACAAGGATTTTAAAAGAGACAAATACTTTATGTTGAAATAAAAACTATAGAGGCAGAACTTAAAAAAAATTGTTCAACCCAAAAAGTTTATTTGAAAAAAATTACCTGACATCTTCTTTTCACTTTTATTTTGGGTCTGTCTGGTTAGAAGTTCTCTTGAGAAGGAGCAGGTAAAGAAAGGCAAAATAAATAATTTACCAGAGTATTGAGAAAACTTATTTTTACAATTATGGTAAAATAATCCTGAGATCTTTGTTCATTCATGTATTTTCATCCCTTTCTCATATAAAGATGCTGGGATGAGAGCAGTTGAGTGTGGAAAAGCACAACCCCCTTATATTGACTGTGATGGAGATTGTTTGACTGGTATGATCTCTTAGCAGGCACAAAAAACTTGAGTCAGAGGCAAAGAGTATCACAAGTCTGTGAATTGTGTTTCCAAAGCCATTTGTATCAAAACACTAGATGCTTGATTTCTGTCAGAGTTTACATATGCCTAAATATGTATTATTAATAATCTGTAATGACAGAGAAAAGTACACTCACAGAGACAAGAGATGATGACATAGAACTCTGAGAAAAGAGACAAATTTTAAATGGTGCATTACAACTATCATTTGCAAACTAATTTCTCTGAGGAGTTATATGCTATTTTATAATCCTTGGCACCCGATTTACCCGCAGGAAAGAGATAAATTAGTCTGCCAAAAATCCATTAGTTTTAGATATATGGGAGATATATAAAATTAGTTATTTGAAGAATAGTCTACATCTAAAGTGTGAAACTTTTACTATAATTTCCCTTAGAGATGTTTTGGACAGGGAAAACGCATGATAGCAATATGTTAAATGTTAATTATGCCTATATTAAATAAGAAATTTTAATTGTCATAAAAGGAAAATAAATTTCTTTCACTTGTTGAATAATTGTGTGATGTTAATCATACATTATTGTTTTTCTTTACTGAAACAGTTTGAAAAAATAGTGTTAAATGAGAGATCAGTGTGAGAGCAGAATTCAGCAGACTGATTACACCACAGTGGTAGAGCTCAGCATGGCTGGTTGTTTGTGTTCACAGAAAAGCAGATTGAGATTAGAATTTACAATGTTTACTTAGAGAGTTCTTAATAAAAAAACAACTTCAAAGGGGGATGATGGCAGTAGGACCTGAAAAGGGAAATTGAGCCTCAATGGAAAACCAAATACTAATGAACAGAAGTTAAAGAATTCTGTAGGTGCAATCCCATCTTAGTCCAAAGAGGTTTTTCTGCTTCTCTCTCTCTCTCTCTCTCTCTCTCTCTCTCTCTCTCTCTCTCTCTCTCTCTCTCTCTCTCTCTCTCTTACTCTCACTCCCTTGCTTCCTTCCTTTCTTTTTTCTTCCTTCCTTCCTTTTTCTTTTTCTCTTTTTTTGTTTGTTTTTGTACTTTTTTTTTTTTTGAGACAGGGTTTCTCTGTGTAAAAGTCCTAACTGCTCTGGAACTAGTTTGTAGACCAAGTTCTTAGTGCTGGGGTTATAGGCATGTAGCACAATGTCTGACTTCTTTGTTGATTTTCATTTTTGTTTTTAGTACTGGACATCTGCCTCAGTGACACATCCACACTAGACAAGTGCTTTAGCACTGAGCTATAGTCCCAGTCCTCAATGATGTTTTAAAATCATTCCTTGGATCTGAAGGATCCTGACCTTGGCTTGGCATGTTTGCCTATATTTACTGCGGAACAACAGAAGCCTATCTACTGATAACACCAAATCTGTTCAGCAACTCCAGGTACCCTATAACAAATATCTTCATAGTGATCACCCTCACTTCACATGCAGTGTAAGAAGTGGTTGAAATCTTTCCTTAGTATTATGGGAAAGAATGTTTTTCTTAGAATATAATAAGACAATCTTGTTGAGTTACAATGATCAGTATCTTGTTTGTTTCTTTTCATGTGATCTTTCCACCTTCAGATGGGGTTCATATGGGAAAATAGACACATAGATAGATAGTGTAAATAGATAGATTGATAGATGGGTGGATGGATGAATGGACAAATGGACAGTCAGACATAATAAAGAGTTAATATATATGATATATCTATATGATATACATATAGATTAAAACTCTGTGCCTTGCTTTTATGATTTAGAATTTTAAGAAACAAGATTGTAGCTTATGAACTTTTACTCAGCACATTAAATGCTGTTGTCTTTTGCAAAAAATTATAATGTTGTGCCCATTGCACTAAAAGTGATTGTATCTACTTAACTTGTACTGTGATTCAGTTTGATTTTTAGTAATGGCAGTAATTCAAAGTCCATTTTAATTGAACTGTAGGTGTACAATGAATATGGAAGTTCATGTACACACATATGTCATAAATCTATATGACGTAGAAATGAAAGGGTGCTATGGGGAAAAACAGATAGATTAAAGAATATTTGGATTATTTACAAATACCTATGTGTCAGATATTTACAAATGAAGCATACTATTTCTAAAAAAGACTAGTAAAAGAATATATCTGTGTCTCTTTGTGCCATTAGTAAACAACATGTAAAATTAGCCCAATAAATCAGTTCATATTTAATCATATTGGATGATTGAGTATGTTCTAAGACGTAGTATTAGAGACAACCTTATATAAAATGAAAAGGATAGAATAGTCTATTTGCATTGAAGTGAAATTTATTTATTATAAACATTTTTATTTGAAGTTGGATTGGGGGTGACATTTATCATAAGATAAAAAGTTTCATAAATAAATAGGTAGCAAATTTACTTCATATAAGATATTAATCTTAAATTTTACAATGATATTACCCATAAAGTAAATAAAGCATAAAAAATTAACAATACACAATGGATTGAATGGTTTATTTTTGCTATAATAAAATGTTGGAGAAAATGAGATGAAAAATCTATGGGACTAGGGTAGCAGGGCTTCACAAATAATACCTATGATGTGGGATTCCCCTCTGTATACTATGAATGTTTTCTTACCATTAGTTAATAAAGAAACTGTTTTTGGACAATTACTTAGTAGAGTATAGCCAGGCTGGAAGAAATAAAGAGAGAGTAGGTATAATCAAGGAGACACCAAGCAACTGCCAAAAGAGAAAGATGCCACCAGAACCTTTCTGGTAAGTCACAGCCTTGTGGCACTACATAGATTAATAGAAATGAGTTAATTTAAGATATAAGAACTAGCTAGAAATATGCCTGAGTCATTTGCCAAACAGTGTTGTAATTAATATAGTTTCTGTGAGATTATTCCAGTTTGAGCAACTGGGAAACAAATGAATAGTCTCCTTTTACAAATGGCACCCAACGTGGGGCCCAAACTCATGACCCTGAGATTAAGAGTCTCATGCTCTACCAACTGAGATATCCAATTTTTGAGTTTTGGAAGTTGCTTAAAATGCAGTTCCTGTTTGCTTGGGCAATATTATAGCCATCTGGGGTCTTTGATGAAGTTGAAGATAAATAATTATAGTTTTCCTTACTTATGATAAAAGATAAATTATATATGAAACTTTAGGCTCACAAAGGAATATTATAACTGAAATTTTGATTGATACCTGGTTTGTTATATGTAATTTAACTACATTAAAGTTAAAACCTTCCTTTTTACTTAGAAAAGGGCAGATAATGTGGGATTCCCCTCTGTATGCTATGAATATATTTTATTACCATAGGTTAATAAAGAAACTGTTTATGCTTATGTATAGCCAGGCTGGAAGAGATAGAGAGAGAGTAGGCAGAGTCAAGGAGATGCCATGAAGCTGCCAAATGAGGAAGATGCTGACAAAACCTTTCCAGTAAGCCACAGACCTGTGGTGATACACAGATTAATAGAAATTGATTTGATTAATTTAAGATAAAAGAACTACCAAGGAATATACCTGAGTCATCAGCCAAGTAGTGTTATAATTAATAGAGTTTCTGTATGATTATTCATGTTGGGACAGCCGGGAAACAAATGAGCAGTCTCCTTTACATACCTGAAATTGGTCCTAAGAAATTCATCAAAATTTACTGGATAAAATATAAAGGAAAGTTTATACTAGCCTTAGTAGATATTCTGCAACAGTAATGTTATGACACCATATGCTAAAAGTAATTCTAGAAATTGTTTCAAACATGAAATAAAGGAGAGACTTGCAATCTCACAGCAGAAGGCAGTGAAACTGAAGAACATTTATCTTCTCTTTATTATTCAAAACAGGTATAAGACAGGCTGGTTTCTGCCATCTAGAGAAAACAAAGCCAGAATGACAGGAGGGAACTTTAATGTGGGGGCTTCATAAATCAGTCTATAACTACCTCTAGCCAAAGGGAGAAATGTGCAAATCTATATTCACAGTCTCTGTATTTCATGTTACTTAAATTCAGTCTCTCCATAAAAGCTGGGTTAGAATGATCGTGGACAAAGAAGAAAACTCAGGCTATTTTTTTAAGGACTAGAAAGATGACTTGCCTCAGATAATGCATTAAAGAAAACCTCAGAGAAACTAAAGTGCATTGATGTTGCATTTAGTAATAAAAACAAAGCCACTTGGACAAAAAAAAAATGAGCCCAAATTGGATTTTTTTTCTCCCCTTATCTTCCATCTGTTACTAGCAAAGAGCTTTGTTCTGTATTTGTTGAAGAGCAAAGGAAAGACAGCATGAGAAAGAGGTGGGACATTTTATGGAAATCTTAGCAGAATTTAACAAGGAAAGCAGTCATTTTATTGACTCCCACTTAACCCAGAAACACTAAGTATTGCAATAAAAAAATCAAACTCTATCTATATGTCAATTTCAAAATTTATGACAGATACTTTTTGTATAAAGGTTGCATCCAACCTCTCAGCTTGTTCCAGCAGATGATTACCACAACATACATGAATACATACTTTATGCTGGGTCCGGGCCATGGAAGAATTCTTAACTGCACTGGCTAGCTTCATGTCAACTTAACATGGCTAGAGTTGTTTTAGAGGAAGAAAGCTCAACTGAGAAAATGCCCCAATAAGACCCAGTTATAAGACATTTTCTTAGTGATTTGGGGTAGGCCCAATCCATTGTGGGTGGTGCCATACCTGGGCTAGTGGTCTTGGTTTCTTTAAGAAAGCAGGCTGGGCGAGCCATGAGGAACAAGCCAGTAAGCAGCACCCCTCCATGGCTTCTGCATCAGCTCCTGCCTCCAGGTTCCTACCCTTACTTCCGTTTTTGATAGACAGTGATATGGAAATGTAAGCCAAATACACCCTGTCCTCCCCAAATTGCTTTTGGTCGTGATGTTAAATAGTAACCCTAACTAGTGCAATAACAATATTAAAGGTATGCATTAGCTTAAATTGTAAAACTTGATTACACAGGAAGTCGAAGGCATAGTAAGTCAGGTTTATTTTTCTTTTTTGTTTTTCTATTATATTTTAATTATTTAGAACAATTTTTAGTTTAAATATATTTTGATCATGTTCTCTTCCTCCCCCAATTCCTTCCAGATCCTCTCCCCTCCCTACCCTGCCAACTTTAAATTCTTTCTCTCAAAAAAAAACAAAAACCCAATACAACAATAAAAACACCCAAAACCAAGAAAACAGAATAAAACAATGCCCCCACCTCCAAAAAATACATGCACACACCAAATTGCAACCAAATAAGAGCACACACACAAAAGTCTGTGGAATCCATTATATGTTAGTTAGCTACTCCTGAACATGAGGTCTGTCCTGGAGTTGTTGATATACCCAGTGTCACTCCTTTGGAGAAAAATGATTTTTTCCCCCTCTTAGCAATTGTGAATACAGTTCAGTTAGTAACCTTTACCCTAGTGGCTAGGTTTTCATTCATTCATTCAATCATTTATTTTTAAAATAAGATAAATCAAACTCTATCACATCGAAGTTGGATACAGAAGGTAAAGAGCTCAATAGAGGGCACCAGAGTCAAAGACCTACCTGTTTGCATGCTCATGAATCCCATACAAACATTAAACTGGAAGCCATAAGTTCAGAGGACCTGGTGTGTCCCATGCAGGCCCTGTGCATGCTGCTTCAGTCTCTGTGAACCCACAGGAGCTATGCTCATGTTGACTTAAGAGGGTCTTGTTTCCTTAATGTCCTCCCTCCATTCCATCTGCCTCTTGCAGGCCTCTGCCTCCTCTTCCTCAGGGTTCCCTTAGCTCTAAGGAAAGGATTTTGTTGGAGAAATCCCATTTAAGGCTGTGTTCTCAGGCCTCTCACTCTCTCCATAATGTCTGCCTGCTTGTCTCTATATTTGTCCCCATCCATTGCAGGAGGAAGCTTCTCTGCTGAAATCTGAACAAGGCACTGACCTATGAGTATAGCAGAATTATTATTAAGAGTTATTTTATCATTACATTTTGGTTATCTTGTTTTACCTTTGTTTAGACATTATCTTGTTTCAGTATTTGATTTTCCAAATGGGTCCCTGACCTGTCTAGTCTCAAGTTCTTATCCACTCAAGCAGTGTCCAGCATGGGTTCCATCTCATGGTTTGGACTTTAAACCAAACCAGGCATGGTTGGTTTCTCTGACAAGTTTTGTGCCACCATTGACCTAGTATATCTTATAGGCAGGACACCAATGCAAATAAAGGGTTTGTGGCTGGTTTGGTTTTCACATTTCTCTTTTGATAGCATGAATAATACCTTCCTGTACCAAAGATTCCGGTTGCATTGTTCTCTT
Source organism: Ondatra zibethicus (assembly GCA_004026605.1). Classification (NCBI taxonomy): domain Eukaryota; kingdom Metazoa; phylum Chordata; class Mammalia; order Rodentia; family Cricetidae; genus Ondatra; species Ondatra zibethicus. Next base: position 12,865 of record PVIU01016534.1, on the reverse strand, counting down.
AGTAGCAGTTTAAACTTAAGCAAGATGAGTCCATAGTATAAGTGCATAGTCTCAAGTGATCACAAGATATATTGTTAACTTTGCTGTGTGGTCTGCCAAAAATTCAGTCTTTTGGGGGCCAAGAGATATTTTCATAAAAGTACATTATTACAATGGCTAAACAATTAAGAGTCCTTGCTTCATAATCATGGGGACCAGAGTGTTCAGGAAGACAATGTACCTTAGCAAAACAATAGGTGGCAAGTGATAAGGGTGGGCATTCAATTTAATCTTCTTCTATATGCACATGTAGGCTCATGCCCCCCCACATGTGTATGCATAAACACACACGTCCACACACAAATAAATAAGATCTAGAAAGAATATTTGGATAAGGTTATTTGGTTTTTCATCTCCACGTTCACCAAAATTCACCTTTTGTCTTTTTCCTAACAGTTTTGTTAACCAATATGAAATTATACCTCATTGTAATTTTTAAAGTTATTTTCAAAATCATTGTACATGTGTCTACAGGTGGCCTTAGAGGTATCAGATCCCCTCTAGCTAGAATTATAAGCAATGTGAGCTCTTCAACATGGGTATTATTTGGTTTGAGTTTATCTTTGTCCCTGTATATATCGTGTGTTTTTTTTTTTAATGTCTATTCCAGTTCTATATTCATTTGATCCACTTTTTGGTAGATTACATTTTTCTCTTCTGAATAATTTGAGTTCAGTGTCTGTTTTTGTTGTTGTTATTGCTAATCCTTCATAAAATACTGGTTGGGGAATAGTCTTTTCACTACATTGAGTAGTTTCTTGGCCTGTGCTGATTTTTTATTTGATGTATAATGCTTCTTCCCAAAGTTTGCTTTTAGTGTTTGTGCTATTGGTGCCCACATCCAAGAAGGCATTATCAAGACAGATGTTGTGCAACCTTCCTTTTCTGTTTTGTTCAAGGTGATCCACAGTTCCAAGCCTTTCAGACTTGGAACAGAAGCCAGATCCATTTGGGGGCATTATATGAAGATGAAGAACAGATGTGTTCTTTCACACGTGGGTAAGCAGTTTTCTCACAGCAGCCACCATATCCTGAAGGGAACATGTACCATAGCACAGTATGATTTATTCCTGGGGTGGCATATGTTGCTATGTGTTCAGCTAAACTATGAGTTCAATATGCAATCTCAATAATGGGAAATATCACATTACCAGAATGACGGACAGGAATCATATATTTCATATGGACACGGGGAAAAAGCATTTGATGAAATTCAACACATTTTTATGACTAAAATTTCTCAATGGACTCAAGTACAGAAAGGTGTCAACTTACCATGATACAGAGAGTATGTAAAGGACCAACAACTAACGAAGTGTCAAAAACTAAATGCTTAATCTTTAATATCACAGGTAAAATAAAAAATTGCTTCTCTCATAATCATTCTGTTCAGTTTATTGGCAAAATAATTGGGCAAAATGAGACAAAATTAACACACCAAAATTAACACGCAAGGAAATAGTAAAAATATCTGCATTTGGAGATGCCATATTTTATACGTAGAAAACTACAGACTACACAAAATATTATAAAGATGAATAAACACAGCAAAATTGTGAGATCTGAAATTAGCATTCAACAATCAGTAGAGGCTCAATTTTGTATTATCTAAAAAGAACATACAAAAGTCAATCCCACTTAGAACAACAGAAATAAAAATTTATTGGGGAAAATATTTACTCCAGGAAATAAAATGTGTATACTAAAGATTACAAAATGTCAGTGAGTGAAACTTATGATGAGGAATAAATAGAAATATGACTAATACTCATAGATAGAATTCATATTAACAAATGTACATACCAGTCAAACCTATCTATATGGTTCAGTACGATACCTATCAAAATATGCAACACCTGACTTATAGAAAACCCTACCCCAATCGGAAGGAAGCACAAACAATTGTGAATAGTGAAACCTTGACATCTCGTGTTTGCAAGCCGGCTTGTTTTCATCTCACACTTGGTTTGAATGACTCTTCTTGGTGTCAGTCCTGAGTGGCCTCTACCTTGCCCTGTGATTCAGTATCTGGCACCCCTTGCTTCATCTCCTGAGGATAGCCCCAACTTTTCCCTTTAGCCTTTATAAGACTTAATTTCCATACAAGAGACATATGAGTGTATGTGTAAACAATAAAAGTCAAAGAAAACTGACATTAAAATTAATACAATGGAAATTGGCATTCATCCAGTTGACTACACTATGCAACAACTTTGCCAGAACTTTCTGAAAGAAACATGGGTACACTAAAGAGCCAGCTCATTTCAGATCTCCCAAGGCCCTTTGCAGGGAGCCATATCTGGATATTCCCTGCTATCTTAATTTCCTTATAGATGCATGATGTAACTGTCACAAGATGAAAATAATCAGACAATAAAAAGGCTAAAAATACTACTGCATTGCTCTGGTAAAGCCATCCTATTCAAGCGCCTGGAGATTACAGTTCCTTGAATATAGAATAGAAAACAAATGTTCCTCCCTTGAACCTCTGGGAACTATCTACGTTTCCACAAAGCAAATATTTCTAAAGGAATCCTTTGGGCATAATGAGTCTTTTGTAAAAAAGAAAACTGATCCAAGTTCTTTTAATAGACTTTCAACACTGGGACTGCATGATCCCTACTAGCAGCTTGCTTACCTAAGACCCGAAGAGCACTGGAATTTGCTAGCAAGACTGTTCCAAGAGCATATATTTCTTCCTTGCATTCTTATGGTGAGACTGTTTTTAAATGATGAAAGTGGTCCAAGTGTAAACAAAGAAAAATTCAGCTGAAAACTGCTAATGCTAACTTTAGGGTTTTGCAAAAAAATATCAGCTAGTGAGCAGCTGCTAGATAAGACGTGTGTGATTGTAGAGATGATTTTCCTACAAGATTTGAAGGAAATTGTAATGAATCATAAGCCCTGCCATAAATAAATTATGACTGCCGATTGCCAGATACAAAAATATTCTCATTAAAGCCCATTGTCTTTGAAGACAAAAATTGCCTCATTTATTATTCCAGCAGACTCAAACCAATTTAGAACAATTAAAGCCTGCGTTATCAAACATGCTTGATATGCCCTGAAAATACATTAAAAGGGAAACAGGTGCCATTTTCATCGAATAGGCTCCATCACTATCTACTAGACAAAGCATGCACTTTGTCATGGAAGCAATTTGGTGTGTCTCACTGAATGAATGCCAGTTTCCATCAGCCAAGGACAATGTGGGATCGGCCTATGCCAGCTCATTTTTTTAAATCAGTTTTTATGTATTTCTGCTATATCTACTCCATGCAGGTAATTGGTCAAGCTCAGTGGGAATCTGAAAGTTGAGAAAATCATTCTCATTTAAATTCATGCCTATTCGCAAAGAGAGTAGAAACGGCATATATTCAAAGAGTAGTAATTGGAGGCACATGTAGTACTTGGAACTTGAAAGGAAGGAAAAAGTAAATTTTGATTGGAGAGGCCAAGAAAAATCAATGAGAAATTGGCTTTGTGTGAAACGGGAACTGAGAGCTATAATTGCGACCATGTAGCTGTTAAAGGATAGCGCACATAGGAGGAAGCGAGAGAAACAGAGAGAAGGGACCAGATGTAGAGTAGATGGCTCTTTGCTGAATGCCACGCTGGAAAAAATTTAGGACCAGAGAGACTTTAGAAGCTTAAAGGAAATAAGTATAAGTGTTAAGCAAGTAGCTAGACACAGTAACAGTGTGCATGTGGATTATAAATGTGACCAGAGTGGCTAGGAAGGTATGAAAACACATAGGCATGTTATGGCTACTTGAATATCCTTTAACAGAATAAGCACATTTTGTAACTTCTAAATCAGTGTATGGAGTGGGATGTAAAACAAGTGTGTGCAATCAAGCTGACAATATGAAGGAAAGGACAGAGTTCTGAAAAAAAACAATTTTAGTGGCTTAATAAAATATATAATTTAATTAAAACAGGCATTAAATATCTAACAATGTATATTAAAGAATGAAAATGTGTGAAAATCAAGTAACTTGGATCTCAATTCAGAATGTTGAAATACTACTAAGGAAACCTGGAAAACGCTGAAGAAAAGCTTGTGTAAATTGTACGTGTACACTACATAGAAAATAAGAGAAGGGTTCAAAATCAGTTTTATGAGATATTTAATTAAAGAAAAATTCTTCTGTTCATGAGAAGTGAACTAAGGAACTTGGCTGTCCATCACAGTAAATTTCTTTGAACAAGGTAGAGCAAATCTCCCATGTCTTAAATCAGATAGCATCTAAGATACTCACAGTCAAAATGGGAAAATATTTGTCAGCTCTGAGAACTTGCTATTAAGTTCCAGTGGCTATCAGTCTATGATATCAGGTATGAAACCTGCTCAGTCTGTGTAATGTCACCTGTGTGTATGTTTTCAGGACTGATGATTTGGTACTGGATAAACAGTTGGTATGGGCTTCCTTGTAGCAAGATTATTTCTCCTTCTGACAGCATTCCTTAGTTGTCCATAGGTTCTTTGTCTAGGGCTGAGGCCCAATGAGATTTACCCCTTATTTTTAAGAACATCCATATATATGTTCTTAAAACATATATATACTCTATGTAAAGTATTGCAGACTTTTTTCATTTAGGATATTTTTCTTTCTTAAGGAGATTCTTAAGTAGTTTGTGAGAGGAGATGGATTTTTTTTCTATTTTATTTTGTTTACTGTATCTCTCAAAAAGCATGATTTTATTAGAAGCTTGGATATCTTATTTTCAGCATAGATCAAAATGAATTAAAGATATATTCTAGTTATTGCTAGAGCTTGTTTAATTTAGCACACATAACTAAAGTCTAGTACAGAAAGCTGTGTCTTTAAGATGGGAGTAGCAATTTCCAATCTATTGGCCAGTTATTCAGACTGAAAATTGAGCTACTCTCAAAGGAATGTTTCCCATATTGACCAATACTCTGGACTGTCCAGGATTACCTGTTACTGGGCTTTAACATCTTGGTAGTTCTTGTTACTCGAGTCAGTATTCAAACGGTGGTCAACTCCTCCATGTCCCAGAGATTCCCTATCTTAGTCCTAATACTTCCACATCCTCAAAAAATAAAAGGGCGTCTTTCCATGGACATTTGGTTCTTCCTTTAAGTAGGACAATGAAAACATTATTCCTGCCATGAAAGGTGATATCAAGTATTTTGGGAATTATTAATGCTAATATTTAAAATGTATGATGATGAAATACCATTTTACCAATTTTATCCTTTTCATTCCTTTTCAAAGCAGATTCCCATTCCTTTTCTGTGATTTGGATATGAGGTAACATTTATGTCATTTATATAAACATCATTAATAGAAATAGCAATACTACTTACATACCATCATTTATATGGCCAGGCCACTTACATAAATATAATCAATAGTCACTTCATTCTTCACACTGCAAGATAGACTATTTTAAGCCCTCAAGCCCTCATTACACACCTCGGTGCATGTTCATATCTGTGCACATTCTTGGAAAAATGCCTGTTGTTCAGATGCATGTATCTGCCATTTATCATCTCATTGAGAAATGAGCCTCAATACATCTTATTCGCATTGTTCTCTTAGATCTTATATCTTGTTAATCTCTTCTAGCTGCTGTGGAAAACAAAATATTTTATGCTTTCTGGTTTTCCCTATTAACTTGTTATCACCATGAATTTGAACCCACATGAAGCAGTATACTTGATTACATGTGGGAACAAAAGAAACAAAGGAGAACGTTTCTGTTACTAGTGAATCACAAACTTAAAACAGATTCTTTTCAGAAAAAAAAAAGATGAAACACTCAGTCCAACAATTTCTGTATCTAAAGATTTAGCAGAATCCTTACTAGGCAAAGTTTTTTAGACTGCCCTAAAATCCTTTACATGCTCTAATTTCTGCCCTTTGGATATGTTGCATTTGATTCTGTCGTACTTAAAATAGAATTGCAATGAAAAGGAACAAACAGGGCTATGGTTAATGAGCTCTGTCTTAGATATCTGAGCATGAATATACTTCAAGACCTAAGGGGATGCGGAAAAGATCAGATGTTTAGATCTTAAGTTACTTTTTCTTACACTACAATATTTTATTATTTATAAGAATTTCTTTCAAAGTCATATTAATATTTCTTTGAACATTAAATTCTGCCAATTTTTTTCTCAGCTATATCTCATTTAACCATCCTATTGTAAATTTATACCCCTTACATTGGAATTAATTTCTCACAACATGATAGTAGGTGATTTTCCTGTCTATGTAAAACTCCTGAGAGATCAGGGGTACAGCACACAAACATTCTCAGCTATTTTCCCTCATCCCAGAGCTGCCTGAAATGTTGCTGGATAAGGGGACCCGACAATATATTTGAATCAAAAAGTCAAAATCAAAGCCTCTTGTACTCCAGAGCTTTTTCACATATGTGTAACATGTATCCATGTGAAGGGCATGTTCTGCGTGGGTGAGCTCACATATATCACACTTGTACATCTTTTGAAGAACATGCATATTTTTTCATAATGTTCAGAGTCTTTTTTTCCTCTTAGATTATGTCTTCTTAGCTTTGTCTGATGTACATTCCATTGTAACTATTTTATCAATTAATCATATTACTCATAAATATTAGCATATTTTAATAGATTCTTTTGAACAGTGCAATTATCTTTTATAATTCACCTCTTAAGTTTGACAAAGATTTTCCACACTCATTTCAAATTTTTCTAAGTAAATTTTATGAAATTTTACCAGTGAGTAGAATATATAAACAAGGAAAAGTAGGCTTTTAAATTTCATTATGAATGCTGTATTTGTAGCATTTTTCATCCTCCCTTCCCTTCCTCCAACTCTTTCCATGCACACATACTCCCTCTAAAAACTCATGATCTTATGTATTTTTAATTACACTGAACTATTCTCAATCTGTACCTGAGACTAAGAATGTACTGAAAGATCAGACTTAGATATAAAATAGAGTTTCAAAATATAAATTAAATTTATTTTAAGAATAAGAATTGGTTCAAGGTACACTCTTTAGTCCTGAGAAATATTTTTTATTCAAAAAATATGTCAAGTAACAGCATTTTTAAAATTTTGGCTTAGGCTTTGTTCTACATATTCTAAGAAATAGAGCAGTTTCTCCTCTGTTGTCATTTAAATGTGTTTGACAAATAGAAAACCCGGTTTCAATTGTTAAAGCCTTCTGTCGGAAGTGTTCTACGGCAGGGCAGCCCAATCAGAAGCAGTCGGTTCAAGAAGGGACCACTGACTCTCATGAGTATCAGTGTGATAACAATGACTTCTGTACACATTCAGTTTCACATTTTATTCCTGATACCAGTACGGAATGTCCTGAGACACATGCTTGTCCATGTGCTCTAGAGAAAAGAGAGATGACGTGGTGCTTTCCTCTATGCATCTGCCCATAGAGATGAAGCATGTGTGAAAAATGCACACATGCATTAGATCAGAATACCAAGGGGATCCCAGAAAGTCCAGGTATGAGATAGGACCAGTCTAGTGGATAATATCATGAAGTTTTCTGAGCCTGGTAACAAACGGGGCTAAAAGTGACTAACAGGAATGACGGGCTGAGTCAGAAGATTCTGGGGTTTAGGAGAAGCATGTGATACAAATAAAACGGCAAAAGCATGAAACATTCATGGACTATGTTGAGAAAAAATAACAATCCTCCTAGAAAAGATGGAAAGTGAAGTAACTAGCTCCATTCAGATATGTTTGCCTTATGCAGATCATGATGAAAAACAAAGCACTAGGTGCGATGTGTAAATATATTAAAATTCAGATGCACTCATGTGTTCATGCAGAGTAGGTGGGAGAAAGCTTGACCACAGAAAAATCAGATCATTACAGTTTGGAAATGCCTCGGCTTACAAGCCTATTTTGGAAAAATTATCATTCTTTTTTTTTTTAAATAAAAGAAGAGAAGAGAAACCACAATGAAGATGTGGTCTGAAAATAGCATGGTAATTAGCTAGGGAGTGAAGTGATGCCTGCCAATGTGGTGCTGGAAAGATGGGCCGAGTCTAGATAGCATGGGGATCTTAACAATGCTGCACTCACTCATTCAGCCAGAACTGCAGAAGGAAAGGAAGACTGGGGGAACTCATCTGACTTGAACTGCAGAAAGACAGGGAAAATGGGAGAACTCATCCAACCAGAAATGCAGAAAAAAGTGAAGGAGAGGTGGGGCAACAAGAGCAGGAGAATTCTGGGAAGAAGGAAGCTCTTTCCCCACTCCTGCCCAGACCACTGAAGAAGCAGGATGTGACCTGCCCCTCTTGAAAAAGGTACCGAGCCATGTGGCTAACATAGATAAGAATAATGGGTTAATATAACTTATAAGAACTAATACTTAGCCTGAGCTAATGGGCCAATCAGTTTTATATCTTATGGAGACCTCTGTGTGATTTTCTTTGGGACCAAATGGCTGGGGGACCAGGCAGGACATAAACCCCAACAAGCAGGCCCCTCATGTTACAAAGTGAGATTGGGGGACTCATTCATCCAGTCAGAACTGCAGAAGACAGGGAGATGGGGCACTCATTCAATCAGAACTGCAGAAAGACAGGAAGATTTGGAGAACATATCCGCAAATGACAATATTAAGAGCAATCCCTGTATGCCTAAATTATAATTTAGCAATCTTTTATTTTATATTTCAAGTGCTCTATTTTTAATATTTCACATATACATAATATGAATAAGTATGATTTTTAGGGCTAGATATCTCAGTGGTTAAGGGCAGTGGCCTTACTTTTAGATTAGCTGAGTTAAATTCCCAGTACCCTAATAGTGGCTCATTTTGTATCTCCTTTCCCAAGAGAGTTACTACCATCCAACATACCAGGCATGTACTTAGTTCACAGATATGCATGCAGGTAAACACTGATACTCATAAATAATTTTAAGGGCTGTGATAGATGAGTGTATACACAATGGTTTAGTTACAAGCAGAGGACACTTAAAGGCTGATGGCCTTAAGCTTGTCACAAATTAAGTGCAACAGCAATAATCTAATTAAAGACTTAAGGGAAATGTCTTACTCTCAGAAAAAGAGAATGTGACGTTAATATTACATGCAGTTATGTAATATAGCTGCCAGCAACAGCAATGTTGGTAAGATACATAATTAATTCAAATAGATATAATGTATCTGATGTTTCTATGAGATGGAGCACCATCTACTTTGCAGGTTAGTTAGCTGTATTTCAAAACTTATAAACTCCTGGACTCACCATGTCTGAATCTCAGTATCTGAAGCATTATTTCCACAGTTGTTTGTGTCCAGGAGTCTTCCTCAAAGTTGTAGAAGCCCATGGTGATTACCTACACTGTCATCAGTCAATATGAAAGTGTTCCTAGTTTTAATTAAAGTTCAGATAAATCTCTCATAACCTCATGAATCTTAAAATACATAAGATGTTCAGTCAGAAGAAAATGAAATATTTTTCATGTGTAAATATACATCTAATTTTGTAATACTTTGAAATTCCTTTGAGTATTTATTGCAAAATATATGGAGACCCAGAAAGGCAGAAATCTGTATGCCAGGGTTTGTTAAGCCAAAGAGATATTTAATTTCTAGTGTGTGCTAACAAGAGAAACTATTTATTAAGCATGAAAATATTAACATAGTAAACATTAGCTAATTAAAGTAAGCAAAGGAGATGAAAAAGACACTTGAAGAATATAAATAATACATATTATATAATTTCAGAAGAAACAAATGACCATGTTGTACTTTAAGAAGATTGTTGCACCACTGTAAACTAATCATGACCTCTGATGACCACACATCACTAAAACATGTCACCCAGTATCTATTTAAGACATGAGCATCTGTGCATTTCAGATATTATATAGAAGCACATTTTCTGAAAATTAATGCTTTCAGTTGAATAGAATTAATGTTACAATTAAACATTAAAAGTTGCAGATAATAATTGCACTTTTAATATTTTAATGCTGTATATGTCCCTTTCACAAATAAAGTTCTTAATGAGAAAAACTGGAAAAATGAGAGTCCAAGGATGGAAGGAAGAATTCACAACATGCTCCATTTCAACCAAGGACCTTTCCATCTCCCTTGAAAAAATATTTTTTCTATTCACTTAGTAGAGGATAAACACAGAGGAAATCTTTGGTTTCCTACCTGGGTTACCGAAAGACATGGGAATAAATTGTACTGTAGTGAGAATGATCATATTTACCATCAGACAGACAGTTGGAGCTTCAAATGATTACTTTAGCCCTTGTTTTAAATCCTGGCAGGCTTGATTACTGGTTCTCCAGCCTTGGGCACAGCAGTATGCCAAGCTACAATGTTATATGTGTGAAAGGAAAGGAAAGCACATTTGTCTAAATATCCTCTCCATTTTCTTGAACAAAGTGAAGATGTTAATATAATTTTATTACACATATATGTGCATACATGCTTTGTATTCATATATGCTTATAATATGTGGACATATATGCACAGTGTGATATGTGTATAATATATGGTAAGGCACTGAAGATATGGCTCAGTCATTAAGAGTGATTACTTCTTTTTAAGAGGACCCAGGTTCTGTTCCTTGTGTCAAGATCACAGCCCTATAACTCCAGTTCTTTTCTGATCTCTGCATGTTCCTCTACCCATGTAGTAAAAATTCAAGCACTCGGGTCACACACATAAAATAAATAAACAAATATTTCATTTCATAGAGTTATATAGATATGTATTATGTATGTGTACATATGTGATAATCTTGATTAGATTAAGGCATTCCTGGAATATTGGTAAAGTCATGTCTGGTATATATCTATGATTAGGTTTCTAGAGAGCATTTACTAAGCAAAGCCTGACCTGAATATGGGTAGCACCATCCCATAATTGATAGCTGCTGGAATAAAATGTGACAAAAGGAAAGAGCCCACCGGCATTTCATTCCTCACAGCTTCCTAACAACCAGGAGGTAAGAAGTCACACTGCACCATGCCCTCCTGCCATGAGGGACTGAAATCTCTGAAGACAAATCCTTTTCCCCTTGTTTCTGTCTGGTACTTTGTCACAATGATGGAAAGCCTAACTAATACAGGAAAATTGTTATCAAAGAAACCAGGTCTTTGCAGTGACTTTACATGATGGCAGAATTCATGTGCCTTTGGAATTGGTTTGTGGAGGAAATTTGCAAATGTTTGAGTTCTGAGCTTCAGAAGCCCAAGAATGCTGCTAAACCCAGAAATTAGTGAGCTAATCTAGAGGGAGCTCGGAAGCCCACTGTGGTGGTTTGAAAGAAAATGGCCACCAAATTCCTGTAGGGAATGGCACTGTTAGGAGGTGTGGCCTAGTCAGAGTAGGTGTGGCCTTGATGGAGGAAGTGTGTCACTGTGGGGTGGGCTTTCAGCTTTTAGGCCCAGTATCACACCCTCTTCCTGCTGCCTACCAATCCCAAAGTAGAGCACTCAGCTACCTCTCTGGCAGCGTGTCTGCCTGAGTGCTGCCATGCTTTCCACTATGAATTAAAGTTCTGGACTGTGAGCCAATCACATTTAAATGCTTTCCTTTCTAAGAGTTGCTATGATCAAGGTGTCTCTTCACAGCAATAAAACCCCCAACTGAGACAAATCAGGATGCCGAGAGAATGATGACAATGGAGCTCTATATATGGGGCTCTGTTGAAGAACTAGAATAGAACCTGTGCATGTCATATTGTGTCAAGAGATCGTCTGTGTCTCATCTGTGCCCTGAAACTTATTGGGCGACCTACTTTAAAGATGAATCAAGGCAGTTCACTATTCCAGAAAGGACCTGGATTTTGCTCGCTGCTTTCAGCCAGGTTTACAGAGAGAACTAGAATAAAAAAAAAAAAAAAGCCAAGGGTTGGTGGAGGATGCTTGTTCATTTTCCCTTCTCATTCCCTTTAATTGCATTATGATAGACACTGACTCTTGTCTCTACCTACCTTCAGATGCTGAGAGTTCACATTCTCACAAGCCACATCAGGAACCATAAGGATTGTGTTTGTTTTTGTATTATTTTGTGGGGTTTTTTTTTTCTGTTTTGTTACTTATAGAAGACACTATACTTTCTCAATGTTCTGTTCTTGATCCTTATCCCTAAAACCAGTTGAATGTCCCTGAAGGCCACTGTCACATCTAATTATTACCGGACAATGGCATACTGTTTTGGTTTATTCTTCTGATTGTTTTGATTATGCATGATCTTTCCTGGCTCCCTATTGCTTTTATGATTGTGTTTTCAATGCTTAAAAATGTATTTAGTATGAATTTCACTAAATTTTGAGGTTGTTTTGGGTTTGGTGGATAGTTTTTAGTCAGATTCAAGTATAGCACCAGAATATTGATGCCATGCCAATTAAGAAGTGCCAATCCTTATGTCTCTCTTAATTTAGATTTTAAAGACAGGATTCCTCTGTATATTCCTGGCTGTCCTGGAACTTCCTCTGTGGACCAGACCAGGCTGGTCTTAAACACAGAGATCTATCTGCCTCTGCCTCCCATGTGTTGGGATTAAAGGCATGCATCCCCCGGCCCTTTTGTTTTGTCTAAACATCAGTTTTGTTTTTTGGTTTTAAGAAATCACAACAGCATTTACTGGGACATAAAGGAAGTTCTTCTTGCTGTTCTTTACCATAAATATTTTTATTTAACCTCAACTGTCACTTTTATGAAACTTGATTTTATTCCAAGTAATATCATATTAGAGCTCTGAGTGCACCAGAAATACAGTTCAAGTCAAAACATATTCATTCTTAACTAACCTAATCATGCCTAAGACATGTATTACCAAACATTGGATTTTCTTTAAAAAAAAAAAA
>PVIU01016533.1:26028-44826 GCA_004026605.1 Ondatra zibethicus | reverse complement strand
GAGAGAGGGCAGCTGGTACATTGATGTGTAGCTCAGGGGCTCTCTGTATGCACTACAGGCAAGCAGTCTGGGTGGGCTGGGCCTTCTCAGCATCCCTTACTCCAGTGGTTCTTAACGGTGGGTTGCATATCAGATGTTTACATTACAGCTCATAACTGTAGCAAAATTACAGTTATGAAGTAGCAACAAATAATTTTATGATTGGGACTCCCCACAAAGGAAGGAACTATATTAAAGGGTCACAGTGCCAGGAAGGTTGAGGAAAACTGACTTACTCTAATCTATCATCTTGGCTTTACTTCCACTAACGTGTGTGTGGAGGAGACCATTGGTGAACGTTGGATATCTTCCTTGATGACTGTCTACTTTAGTTTTTGATACAAGGTCTCTCATTTAACCTGGAACTTGCTGCTTTGGTTACACTGGTTGACCAGTAAGCCCCCAGGATCCTCCTCCTGTCCTCACCTCCGCAGGACTAGGATTACAGATGTGTACAACTGTGCTTGACTTTTATGTGGTTACTCAGGATCAAACAGGTCCTCATGCTCACGTGGCAAATCTTTACTAACAGAGGCCTCTCCACAGCCCTGGCTTTCATTGGTTTTGCTAATATACTCCAAAAAAAGGCTTGAAATCAGGCCATATCTATAGGGAGTCCTGCTCCCTATATCTATAGGCCATATCTATAGGGAGTCCATACCCCATAGGCCACAGGTCAGAGCCTTGCCCAGGGGGCTAAAGGACAACTCATGACATGCTCAGTCTGAAGTTGTATCTGTCTGGACTGTCACACACTGGAAGAAGTGTGGGAGAGAAAATGGGGAGAGCCCAAGTACAAAGGGGCTTTTTCACCAACCTCTGGCTATCTAGGCCAGTGGGCCTCCCTCCTAGCCTGCTTCCTCTCTCCACTCAGCAACTCTCTTAGTTCCTTCCCCAATCAGCTTCATACCCCAGAGGAGGATAACTTACCATTATCCTTGGGCACAAGAGAGTCAGCGTGACCTGTTTAGGAGGATGAAAAGTGGATGTCACAGGTCTGAAACATCAGAGGAGGACAGTCAGCTATCCAAACCATTGCAGCTGGAGTGTGATGGCATGAGGACATCCCAGATCGTGCAACATAAAGAGACAGCGATGGAACCTGACCCATGTGACGTGGCACTGAGAACACAGGTGTTATCAATATCAAGATTTGCGTGAGCAGAAGAATGGGGACTGCAAGCCCCACTGCATGGGCGAGCTCTGGTTTCTGTCTCTTTCTACATCCAAGCATGCTCGGGGCCCCAGGAGGAGAAAAATGAATTCTCAGGATATCAAGGATTTCTCTGGCTCAGGATCAAGACAGGACAGTGTCCTACAGCCAAGGCTCAGACCAGGAAATGTGCATCAAATTTACTCAAGTGCTTTAGATACAATGGATCCCTTAAAACATGGTACATGGCTGGAATGAGGCCACCTTGGTGTACAGCCCAAGAACAGTGTGTGGGTCCTTATTATTATTCTGAGAGGGAAGACTGAACTGTGAGGAGGCCTGAGAACAACCAAAGCCTGGAATGTGCAGACTCTAGAATAGGCAGATATAGCTTCTATTTCTTAGGTTCAGGGGGCTCTGATGTTTTTTCTCTTTGGGCCCCACGTCTATGCATAACAGGGCTTATACAAGGCAAAAGCAATGGCCATGGTTTGATCACCTGTAATAAAAGTGGCAACAGAATAGTGAGGTGAATTCGGGATTCTTAAAGTCTTAGAATTCCTCAACTCTCTGAAATTGTCATGGGCCAATTTGGGGGTAACTTAGAATGATCAGAAGGAGGAACTGGGCCATACAGGTGGTGGTCAGAATGCCAAGGCAGACACAGGTGATGATAAACTATATTCCAGGGAAGATATAGGCAAAAATCTTTGATGCAAAGGATACAGTGAAGCTGGGACACTGTGGAGGGTGTTTTAGACTCTGAGGGTTACATAATGTCTCCAGGATGGGACCCCAGATAAGCTCAGAGACTGAGAATGTAACAGGATAAACTGTGCCTGGCCACAGCAATTGCTATGTCTTAATAATTCTATGACATTGTCACCCCCTTCTTTAGAGCTGGCATTAGAGCAAGCTCATTATGAAAGTCAGGCCAATGATCAAAATGTCACTACCACTAGCTCTTGGTCCTCAAATGTGATGAATGGACAAATGATACATGGCTTAAGGATGGGTGGTGCTGAGGCAGAACCCGGGGACTTTTACAGGCCTAGGCTCCTACCTGCACAGGAGCTCATGCCTGCCTGCATAGGAGCCCCTACCTGCACAGACCACACTGGCATCCTCACGGTGGTGGCAGTTGTGCCTTATCCAGCCAGCATGGGCACAGCTCTCCAGAGAGTCCTCCAGGCCGGAGCAGCGCACTTCATTCATCAGGATGGGGCCTGTGCCTGCCCCAAAGTGGCTTCTGCCAGGGGCACCCAGCGGATGACCACAGCCCAGGAGGCGGCACACAACTCGGGCATTCTTGATGTTCCAGCGGTCATCGCATACGGTTCCCCACACCCCCTGGTGCTGCACCTCCAGCCGGCCCTCACAGCGGTTTCGCCCACCTACCAGGCGCAGAGGCAGGTCTGCGGAGTGAGAGAAGTCAGAAGTTCAAGTCAGGTTTCTATAGTAGACACCATCTCAGGGTGACTCTTGCAGTGAGGTCCTTCTCTACACCCCTTAATTACACTTAATATGAGTATTCTTTTTGTTGTTGTTGTTTTTTCGAGACAAGGTTTCTCTGTAGCTTTGGTGCCTGTCCTGGACCTAGCTCTTGTAGACCAGACTGACCTCGAACTCACAGAGATCTGCCTGCCTCTGCCTCCCAAGTGCTGGGATTAAAGGCATGTGCCACCACCACCCGGCTAATACTAGTATTCTTAAGAGGCAACACCTTAACGACAAAGCTGTATTATGTAATTTAGCCATTCTACACTTAGACACAGACTGAGCTCCCACAGGATTCTCTAGGAATCATACACCGACAACAACCTTGGTGTTCATCCACAGGGCACAACGGCATATATCTACTTCAAAAAAAGCTGAATTTTGAATAGAAAACAAGAGAAAAGCAAAACCTATACAACTATGTTGCTTAATCACAGGGATCCATTCTGAGAAATGTGCGGTTAGGAGACTTGTTGTTACACACAAGAAGTCGGCTGTGGGGGTCACTAGAACACAGTCTAAAAATTGCTGTTGTATGTATATATGCATGTTCCATTGTTGACTGAAACATCCCTGTGGGAGGCATGACTGTATTACCATATACACATGGCTGTTATCTGTGAGGTGCCATTTTACAGATAGTTACCAGGTGATTTATCTCTGTAGCAATTAGTCAGCCCTGCATTGTTAGGCCCAAAGAAAAGGCTTAGTGAATATTAAATCCATAGGCATTAGTTCTGACTACAGTGTGATGGTCTACGCTAGCTGCCCTATCTTGACCTACTTGGTATTATAATAGCGAATGCAAGATACTTGAGTAGCTAGGAGAATGGGTCAAGGGTGCAGTTGATTGCAGAGAGTGTTCGCCCAGCACGGGTGAGGTCCTGACTTGCACTGAGCAATGAAAAAAGTATGACTTTTGAATACACATGGTGTCTTCTGAGCGAGATCCTGAAGGTGACTTTCAAGCCTGTGTGACCCACATTGTGAGTATGTTGGCGTGTAATGCACCTACAGGCTTGTAATCCTCTTTTGTTAAGGGGTAAGAAACCTAAGTAAAAAAGAAATGTGATCCTGAGAGTATCAACAGATGCCTTATTCTTTTAGCGAGTAGAAAGAAACACAGCCTGCCAGGCAAAGGGATCATTGTCTCGTCAACGTAAAATGTTAGAGGTTTACAAATGGGCACCCTCACAGGCTCACATTTCAGCTTCGAGCTGAAGAGGAAATGCTCTCTCTTATTTCAGAGTCCAATCCCTCGGGCACAGGAACGCAGTCCATGATGTTTTACTTAATATGATATCATGGTATCAAATGGTGACGAATATTGTTATGTTTTGTGTATTCTCCAAGAGCAAAACAATTTTTTAAATGTTCAAAAAAGAACTTTATATGCTATTTTTTTCAAGGAAAAAAACATTCAATTTTATAGGCAAATTTTCTTTTTGAGACAAAGTCTCACTTCTTAGTCCTGGCTAGCCCCTGGAACTTCTCATACAGACGACGCTGATTCAAACCCACAGAGACTCACGGGTCTCTGGCTCCTGAATGACGACAATGAAAGGTGTGTGCCACCGTATCCGGCATTAGGCAACATTTTATAAGGGCAGAGAACAAAGGGGAGGATCATATTCCTCAGGTGCAGTTTGAAGTGAGAAAGGTGGAATTTTCTATTCAACTACACAGAGGGAAGCCGGGAAGAAAAGTTAGCAACAGACGATGAGATGAAACGGGATGGCATAGAGAACGGAGCTTTACTGCAGCAACAAGTACGGCGATCGTTACCAGGTGGCGGAGACACTTTTGTCAGGGTCGGAACTGGGTCTGAAAAAAAAAAGCAGTGTAAAGAAGGAATTCAAATGTGACATCATTGACATTTCACAATTTAGACCTCAGGTCTACAATAATAGCTTATTCCAGAGCAGTATGCATTTATCATGTGTGTTTCTGTGTGTCAGCATGGCAGAGTGTATGAGAAGTTGGTATTGGGGAACACGGCTTAAGAAGATTCTTCTGCAGCACTCAGGAGGCAGAGGCAGGCGATCTCTGTGAGTTCAAGGCCAGCCTGGTTTAAAAGAGCTAGTTCCAGGACAGGCCCCAAAGCTATAGAGAAACCCTGTCTCAAAAAACAATAACAAAAAAAAATTCTTCTGGTGCTCAGTTCCAGCTGCCAGACAAGCTACTTCTTTAACTCTTACAAAGACTAATCTGAGAAAATTTTATCACTACTTTAGCATTGAAATAAAATGGAGACTTCAGAGGACGTCTCCTGTGTAACAAAAACAGGTCATTCTCAGCAGGGCCCCATGCTCATTCTAACTACTCTGTATTTTGGGAGCATAAGTGAGGATTGCATTTATGCTGGGCTCAGGGTGGTGAACTGGAAAAGAAAGAGGGTAAAGTTTACAGTCACTTAACAACAGACAGAGCATCAGAGGGATTATTCCTGAAGACAGAAATGTCACAGGGGTCAGAGGATTCTCCAGCAAATCCTGAGCCTTGGAAGGGCCTTGGATGAGAGCTGCGAACCTGGTTTGTCTGGCCTTAGCTCTGTGATCTTAAGCAAGCGTGCTTCCTCTCTGTGACTCCTTTTCCTCTGGAAATAAGAGATCATTTCTCCACTCTCCTCCTGGCTCTGAGGCTGAGGCTCCATTAGCCTGTTCATCCCGTCCCCAGCATCTACCGACCAGCATAGTGTTCAGTGTTATAAGCTGTGCAGGCCTGTTGTGCTCTAGGGAAGCTGACTGGCCTCTCTCGTCACCGATTTCCTCTCTTCTGACTTCTCCTGGAGAAACAGGAGCTATTAGCAGTGTTGTTCTGGGCCTGTTGTTGTTTGGCTGATGATGTTTAGAACGTGGCTCTCCTGGGCCTGCAATGAGCAGGGAACACGCCCAGGGAAGAAGGGGCCTTAGCTGAAGTGGAAAGGGGAGAAGAATGTTTTGATTTGACCAACAGTATGGTGTAAAACAAAAGAACAAATAAAAAGAATTCTTGTCACAACCTATTTGGGGTGTGTGTGTGCGTGTGTGTGTGTGCGTGTATGTGTGTGTGTGTGTGTGTGTGTGTTCTGGTGTGCTGGTTGGGTTGAAGCATGATCTGAAACAACACAACCAATCAAATGAGATGTGAACCCTCTGCCCAGCCTCCTTCAGGTTCATCTGATCAAGATTAGGACATGGGCAGAAGGTGCCTGCCCTAGAAAGCTCACATGGGCGTCTGTGACTGAGTGAGGAAAGCATGAACACCATCTCTGTGGGGAGGATCTGGGGTTTCTGCGTATGTGAGGCTTATGTTGTAGACAAAGTTTAGGTCACAGAGATTTCATTCCCAAATAGAAAGTGCAAAAGCTATAGTTGTGTTTCAGTTAAGAAACGTGACAGGCTGGACAGATTAGCCGAGATCTTGGCAGCATCTCAGTGTAAACCAGAGAAGACAATGTCTTAAGTGAATGTCATTGCATTAACATTTGTTTAATGACAAGGGGATCATTAAACAGGCTCATTTTATCAATACAACATGATAAACAAGGAGCCTATTAACGAAGTTTGAAGACAACACTGAGGACTTACCGCCTGGAGAGGTCAGTTCTGCTGAGGTTGAAGAAGTATCTATAGACAAAGAGTGGAAGAGACAGAGCTACATTCATTTGCCAGAAGAAAGCAGAAAGCCGTGACTGTTTAACTTAAGGATGTGACAGGCTGAAAAGATTCCCACACATCTCTACTGCTACAGAAGACACAACTGTGTGTAACCCAAAGAACAAGATGTTTGAAATTCTACTGAATGACACTGAAGGCAGTTTTCACTATCTTTACTTTGTGGTCAATAGGATCATTAAGCAGATTCATTTTTGAAATAAACCTAATAAATAAGTAACTCATTTCTTTAGTTCAAATAGCACAATGGGGATTTACCATTTTGAGAGCTCGCTTCTGCTGAAGTTGAAGAAGTATCTACAGACAAAAAGACGATACATAATGATGACATTTGCCAAATAGAAAGGGAAAGGCTCTCTTTGAGTTTAAGAAATGTGAATCTCTGGATAAGATGGGGAACTAGAAGCTGTGTTGTGTGTGCATGAACATAATTGAGGAGAAGGACTTAGTGTGCCCCTACATTGCTCTGGACATTTCTCTGACCCAGTATCCACTGTGAGCTGTTGTTCTCAGAGAGCGCATCCCACAAAAGGCACTATTGGAGACTAGGTCACATGTGAATGCAGTGTGGACTGAAGCAGGAAAAGGAGCTGGTCCCCCTGCTGCTGGCCCCCAGCTGGGACACTGCCACCAGGGCTGAACTCCTGGCCACTATTAGCTGTGAACCTTTCACAGGACTGGCACTGGAAAAGCCAATGGAAATTCTGGAAGTAAAAGAGTCTCTTTAGTGAAAGCCCAGCAGAAAGCATCCCCATTGAACAAGACCAAGCAGAAGAATGAATTTCAGGGTTCTACAACAAGCTGAGACAATAACACAGCCTGAAGTACATAAAGAAGAAAAATTAACAAGTATGACTCCACTTACAAGAGATCAAGCCTAAGAACCCACGGGATAGAAGAAGTCCCAGGTGCCATGCTCATCAGCAGAGGGACAACTGCATGCCTTATGCTGCTCCAGACTGGACTGCCAACCAACTCTTCTCACAGTCCTTGCCACACAGTGGTGGACACCACTTCCATCTTCACTCCCACCATGGGAAGTTAAATTTGAAGACAAGGCTCAAAGGGACCATGGACATGAGGAAGATGATCCACTAAAAGCTTACGAACCAGATGTTAGAGGGATTGTCTTGAATAACTGAAAATCAAATGATGGGAAACTCCAGAGTCCAACAGCAGAATCTGTGAGTTTAGATTTCCTCATTTAATTAGTGTAGGCTTGATGTCAGATTCAAATATCCTCATGGTACTAAAATAAAAAAGCCTGAGCTCAGTGATTGTAGTATAGAGGTCTGGGCATGTTGGGAAAGACGCGTTTAAGTCTCACACATCTAGATCTAAGTGGAAATATATGGCAAGATATCAGCACTTTGAGACCTTTGAAAACCTATGGAAATCTAAAAAAAAGCCTTAGATTTGTTGACCATGAGTCCACTAATCTGAATAATTGCTGAGAGAGTGTTCTCAATCTCCTGTCCCAGCTGCTTGTCACCAAGAAAACCAGGAATCCCCTGACTCAGATACAGAGTTTGCTGCTATGATGAAGAGAAGGAGATGAAGAAGATGAAGACAGTGAGAAAGAAGAGTTTGATGAAGAAAAGAATTAACGAATAGAAGGAGAAGATGGCAAAGCCGAAGTCATTGGTGAAGGAGTAGAATATGGACATGATGGAGAAGCTGATGAAGATGAAAATGAGGAAGAAAGCAGGAAAGGTGGAGAGAGAGGAGAGAGAGAGAGAACAGATGATGAAGGAGCTGATTATTAATGCATCAAATCTCTTGCAAAAGCAGAATCTGCATTGCTGGGTTGTTTGTAGCTTTGGCAGATGTTTAGGAAAGCCGCGACACAAAGCCCAGGAGACCCACCCACTCGAGGAGCCAATGAGCGTTCCTGTGCCACTCTGCTCTCCCCACTTAACCTCTCATTGGCAGTAGTAATCACCAACACCAATCTTGGGAACCCTGCTCCAACAAAACTGTAAAGGTTGTTCATTTTTCATGTAAGTCTCTTGCTGAAGTATGGATAGTTACCATTGTTCAGTCAACTGCATTGACCAGTTACTCCAAGATTGTAACAACACTTTCATTTTATGTTCAGCAACAAGAAAATGTTTGGTAAATAAAATCTTAACCCTTGGGGTCAGGAAATAACACAAGATGGAGAGAAAGGGCCTGGTCAACAAGTTTGGTGACTACGGAAGAATAGACTTGAATCAGTATCTCTCACTCTCTGCACAAAATCCATTCAAGATAGATCAAGGACCTTAAAGTAAAACATAAAATGTTGAAATGTCTTGAAGACAACATGGGGGGAAAAACGCTTGTAGTTGCAGAAATAGGCAACAACTTTCTGAACAGGACTCTATTAACAGAGTAAATAAATTAAATAATTTAAAAATGGGACTACATGAAATTTAAAAGCTTCTGTACAACAAAGGAAACCATCAGCAGAGTGAGCATACAGTTCACAAAATGGGAGAAAATCTAACTCAGACAGGTGGCTCTTATCTAGAATACATGAAGGACTGCAAAAATGAAATCCCCAGCTCCTCAAACTGTCAAAGGATGGGCTGACATCAGAATAGACAATTCAACAAAGAAGAAATGCAAATGACCAACAAATATTTTCAAGTTGTTCAACATCCTTAGCCCATCAGGAAAGTGCAAGGTGAGACTACTTCCAGGGCTGAAGAGATGGCTCAGTGGTTAAGAACAAGTACTGCTCTTGCAGAGGACTCAAGCTCGGTTTCCAGCACCCACATCAGGGACCTCATCAGTGCTTGTGATGCCAGCTCCAGAGATTCAATATCCTCTTCTGGACTCAGAGAGCACCTGCCTTCACATCTTTACACACTTACATACAGACTCATACACGTAATTAAAAATAATAGACTACTTCCTCCTTGACCCATTCGGAATGGTTGCCATCAAGAAATTCAATGACCAAATGTTGATGAAGATGTGGGGGGAAACTCATTCACTACTCGTGGAAGTGAAAACAGCTAGAGCCACTATGAAAATCTGTGTGGATGGTTCTCAAAAAACTAAAATTAGAACAACCATATGACCCAACTATGCTATTGCTGAATGCATCCCCAAGGAATCTAAGTCCTACCACAGAGACATTTGCACATCCATGTTTAGTGCTACGATGTTCACAGTATCTAGGTATTTATTACCAAATGGGTGGATAATGAAAGAGTGGTACATATATATGCACAATGGAATTTTATTCAGCTATAAAGAAAAATGAAATGATGAACTCCAAAATAAAACCGTTGCAACTGCAAGTTATTACACTATGTGAGATAACAAACTCAGAAAGAGAAAAACCATATTCTCTCTCATATGCAGGTCCTAGTTTTAAATATATATATTTATACACATATGGGCAGATATAGATAAATAAAAGAGAAGGACTCTAGGAGGAGAAAAGTTTTAAGAAAGAGAAGTGGTAATAGAACACGTGACAAAACAGAAAGGAGCTTCCTTGAATGGAATGGTTCAAATATGCTGTGTGAGGGTGATGACAACAAGTGTGTAAAAATGACACACTGAAACTAATCCCTGTATTTGCCAATGTTTTAAAAAGTGGCTAAAATAAACTGTTTGTTTTTTTTAAGAAAAAGAAAAATGATTACAGAAAACATTACCGGAGGAGCTTGCCTCTTCTGCTGAGGTTGAAGATGTACCTGTGTAGGAACCCAGAGAAGGGAGTACTTTAAAATGAGCTTTTTTTCACTGATCTGTATTTGATAACAAAGTGATCATTAAGTAGTCTCATTGTCTAACTTTAATATGACAAATGAGAAACTCAGCCTACTATATCAAGCAGCAGGACAGGGGGACTTACCAGTTGTAGAACTCGAGTCTGCTGAGGTTGAAGATGCATCTAGAGATCAAAAGGAGACACACGCTGTATCCATTTGCTGAATAGGGGAAAGTCTGAATTGTGTTTACCTTAAGAGATGTGATAGAAAGCGCTACCAGAGGATGTCTCTTCTGCAGAGGTTGAAGACGCATCTGTGTACAAGCTGAAAGCATGACGCTTTTAAAAAGAGAGTCTTTTCATTGATCTTTGGTTTGTGGTGAATACAACCATTAAGTAGGTTCATTTTCCAAATACAATATGAAAATAAGAAGCACATGTACACTAATGAAGACACAAATTCTTTGGGTGCAGGATATGATATAAAACTGGCCCTGGGGGCTAGAGAGATGGCTCAGTGGTTAAGAGCATTGCCTGCTCTTCCAAAGGTCCTGAGTTCAATTCCCGGCAACCACATGGTGGCTCACAACCATCTGTAATGAGGTCTGGTGCCCTCTTCTGGCCTGCAGACATACACGCAGACAGAATATTGTATACATAATAAATAAATAAATAAATAAATAAATAAATAAATAAATAAATAAATAAATAAATAAATAAATCTGGCCCTGAACTGGAAGCTTTCTCTCTGCTAACTAGTTTTCACAGTGCTGGAAGGTTCTATTTAGGCGGCTGGGGGATGATTGTCATAAAAAGCCTTACTCAGCTGTGAACCTTAATGCTATGCTACTAACATGTTAGACGTGATGCACTCACACGTATGAGAGTTCATGGCTGTAAATGGTAACCAACTGCTTTCTGACTGGGTTTGAAGCCCTCTCCAAGGAAGGGAAGCCGTATCTCGTATTGTAAACCTGGTCTGAGTAGCTGATCAGTCACAGCGGGGAAGGTACTGCGGTTGTGTTGCTAAGTGGACACAATGTGGCTGTGAAATTGACTTCTAAATACTGATAGTCACGCCCATAGGTTGGTGTTGTTTCTGGCTTTGGCCAGAGAAGTTTACTTGTGCAAGGGTTTGTGGGTTTTGCAGAGACTCACGACTGGTCAAAGTGCTGAGAACAAGTGAATTGTATGCTTATCCCCAAATGAGTCTTCAGCATGACCTCCCCCAGGTCTCAGGAAACTGATGGGAGAGGGAGCAGAAAGAACGTAACAGCAGGAGGAACTCTTCAGGTGTTCTAGAACATTGGGCACAACATAGATGTTGCACTCTTGACTCTAAGGAGCTATGATTTGCACAAGATTGGGCTTATCATCATCCCATTGTGGAAAGAGATGCTCATGAGGCCTAATCCCTCCCTGAGGATCTATAGGCAGTTGATGGTTGCTGAGGGAGAGTGAGCAGGGGCTTTGCTAAGTAACCATATTAAACTGATTAGTTTATAAAATAAAAGCATGAAATAGAAGATAGCCTATCTGGGAAGGGGAACAGAATTAGTAAAAGTATGAGGGGCACAGGGGAGGGAGACAGAGGTGAATATAATCAAAGCACACTATACACAAGATTGAGATTATCACAGCAAAACTCATTATCATGTAAAATTAACATGTGCTAATTTTTTTCTTTGGTTTTTCGAGACAGGGTTTCTCCGTGGCTTTGGAGCCTGTCCTGGAACTAGCTCTGTAGACCAGGCTGGCTCGAACTAACAGAGATCAGCCTGCCTCTGCCTCCCGAGTGCTGGGATTAAAGGCATGAGCCAGCATACATGTGCTAAAATTTAAAACAAAAATCCTTATTAGTTAAAATAACACAGTGAAGTACATTACCACTTAGCTCTCCACTCCTCCCTTCTGCTGAGGCTGAAGTCATATCTTTGGGCAAAAAGAAAAAGAAATGTATGCGTGATCACTTTCCAAACAGAAAGAGGAAAAAGTAGGATCTTGTTTCACTTAAGAGCTGTGATGGGGTGAAAAGATCACCAGAGGAGATCTCTGCTGTGACTAAAGATGCAGCTGTGGGTGAACCCAGACAACTGGATGCTCTGTAATGAGTCGAGTGATGTTGGGGTAGTTTTCGTTCACTTATGATTAATGGGAATGTTAAATGAGTTTACTGTCTAGAAACAACACAACACATAAGGAATTTCTTCATTGGCTAAGCAGCATAATGGAGGGGCTTACCATTTGAAGAGCTGGATTCCATTGAGGCTGAAGAAGTATCTATAGACAAAAAGAAATAAATATTTGGATAATTTACCAAATAGGAAGATAAAAGGCTGTTATTTGTTTAACATAAAATCATGACAGGTAGAAAACATTACCAGAGGAGGCATCTATTGCAGAGACTGAAGATATATCTGGGTAGAAAGAAAATAGGAAGCTGTAATTTTAGTGTCTTGGGTTGAGAAGATGGCTCAGTAGGTAAAGCACTTGCTACTGTGGGACAATGGTTTTACCCTGTAAAGATTTGTTTCTTGTACTTGTTTAATACAATGCTGATTGGTCTATTAGCTTAGGCTTCTTATTAACTCTTATAACTTATATTAGCCTGTAATTCTTGTCTATGTTAGCCACGTGGCTTGATATTCTCATCTTGTTTCCTCTGCAGCTGGGTGATGACTGTATACTGACCTTTTCTCTTCCCAGAATTCTCTTGTTCTCATTGCCCTGCCTCTACTTCCTTCCTGGTTGTCCCACCTATACTTCCTGCCTGGCTGCTGGCCAATCAGCATTTATTAAAAATAATACAAGTGACAGGATAAAAGACCATTGACCCACAGCACATCTTTTTTTAAACAAACATAATTCCTGACCATAATTCAAAATTCTCTTTAGGTCCCCATAAGATTATCAGTGCCCTCAATCAGCAGTCAGTAGCCTAGAAAACTGTGCCCACATTCCCAAAAATAGATTGTGGATGTTTGCCTTTGTTTAGAATGTTAGTTACAAGTTGTTATGGACAATGGTCAGGAGAGAAGCTAAACAAAGGATATTAGATTCAGAGTTCTTATTTTAAAAAAGGGGGAAAGTGCTGTGGAACAATGGCATTTTATCCTGTCACTTGTATTATTTTTAATTAACACTGATTGACCAGTAGCCAGGCAGGAAGGAGAGGCAGGGTGACCAGGTAGGAAGGAGAGGCAGGGTGAAGAGAACAGGAAAATTCTGGGAAGAAGAAAGACTCAGTCAGCAGTTGTCCTCCAGACACAGAGGAAGAAAGATGAGAAAGCCTCACCGAAAAAGGTACCAAGCCACATGGCTAACACAGACAAGAATTATGGGCTAATATAAGGTATAAGAGTTAATAAGAAGCCTGAGCTAATAGTCCAGCCAGTTTATGATTTATGTAGACCTCTGTGTGTTTATTTGGGAGTAACTGGCTGTGGAACCTGGTGGGACAGGAACCTCAGTCAAAAACGTGCCTTGAAAACTTGTGACTCTAAGATTAATGCCCAGAACCCATGTAAAGCTGCCTGGAGTGATGTGTACTTATAATCCCAGCACTGGGAGACAGAGGCCAGAGGAACCCTGTGCCTGTAGCCAGTCACTCTAGCCTAATTAGTGAGCTCAGGCGAATGAGAGAAACTGTCCCAAAGGAGGTGGATGGTGCTCCTAAAATTGAGGCAAAACATTGTCCTCCAGTATCCACATACATGTGCAATAACACTATTGTGTACATACACTATCACAGATCCATGCACTATCACACAAGAACATAAGCACACACAGAAAATTGATATTTTTGCATTTTTAAATCTTTGCACACTAAAATCCTTAACTGGGGATTTTTTAAATACAATATGACAAACTATCTGAATATACAAGCAGCACAATAAGTGAGTCCATCAGGTGAAGAGCTTGCTTCTATTGAGGTTGAAGAAATAGCTATAGACCCATAGGAGAATAGGCATACTTAGATTAGTTTTCTAATGAAAAGTAGGGAAACTCTGATTGTGTTTAAATTAATAGATGTGGCAAGTTGAAAACACTACCTGAAGAGGTCTCTTCTGTTGAGCCTGATGATTCATCTGTGTGTAAATCCCAGAGAACAGAACAATTTTTTTTTAAATAAATAATTGTCTTTCATTGATATTTGCATTGTGGCATATGGTTTAAGTATATTAATTTCCTAAATATAAATGGCAAACAAGAAAACCTTTTCTGTTGTTAAAGGTACCATATATTTTGCTGGCAGTGTATGCAGAAATGAAGCTGTCACTGAGCGGGAAGCTTTCTCCCCATTAGCTAGCTTCCATAGACCTTGAAGATGCCATGCAAGCTGCTGGGGGAGAACTGTCATCAGCAGCATTCCTCATTGTAAATGCTGCAGGCTACAGTAGTGACTTTCCAGGCAAGATATATCCACTGGTGTAACAGTGGCATGACTGTTAAGGTGTAGCCAACTCTTTTCTGATTGGATGTGAGGCTGTTCCATGAGTTCTGTACCATAACCTACCAGAGGTGATGGGTTCTAGTGGCAAAGCTATGGTTGCTGTTTAGCTCAATGGATGTGACATCATTGTCAAATTGACATCTCAATAATTGTGTTTTGATGAGTACTGGTTTTAGCTTTGGTCAAAGAAGCTTCTATTTGCAATGGTTAGTAGTTACTGTAAGACTCATAGCTGGTCAAAGTGATGATAAAAAGTAACTTTAATGCTTAGCCTTAAACTGGGCACTTCTGTTTCCTTGCCAAGATCAGAGGGTAGAATGTAAGGTAGAAAGGTATATCGTGATTTCATATAAGGTTATAGTTGGTTCTAATGACTCATACTTCATCATGAAGAACACATTAAAAAAACTTTAAAACAAAACAAGTGTAAGAGCTGGAGGAAGTGATGGAGTGCTGTGGAACATTATTTTCTGGGTATGGAGAGGCACAAGTGTACTCTTGAGCTCTCCACCAATGGGTTTATGTGCACATGACTTGCCCAAGGTTAAACATATAATCATTGTCCTGGAAGCGTGAGACTCATGAGCTGGCCACTCCTTAAGGGTCCATACAAAATCTGATTGTTATGGGAGCAGAGACATTTACTTGAGTGGCACAGTCACTGCTAAGTTGCCAATACTTTCAGAAATAACCCTCAACTCTGCTTCTTCATTAACCCAAAGCAACTTGTTGGTTCATAAAGTGAAAAGGCAGCAAAGTAGAAGAGATGCTTGCTGGGAAGAGGAACAGGATTAGGAGGAGTGTGAGGAGGACTGACAGAACACTGGGTGTGAGGTTCATTAAACATGGCACCTACACACATAAAAATATCATAATGGAATTCACTGTTGTGTATAATTAAATGTAAAATATAAAGGGTGAGCTGGAAAGTTGCTCTATGGTTAAGATTGCATACTGTTCTTACAGGGGACTCAGTTCATGTCTCCAGCTCTGGTTGGATCCCAAGTCTCTGGTCTCCATGGGCACAAACACTCATATGTACATAAACATATGCACACCCAATATACATAATTACAATTTTTTAAAAAGCTTTTCATTGTCGAGACAACACCGTGAAGGATTTTACCAGTTGAATCTCCACTCTTCCCTTCTGCTGAGGCTGAAGACATATCTATGAGCAAAGAGAAGAAGAAATGTATGTAGGATCACTTCCCAAACAGAAAGAGGAAAAACTATGATCGTGTTTCACTTAAGAGCTGTGATGGGGTGAAAAGATCACCAGAGGAAATCTCTGCTGTGACTATTAAGAAATTCATTTCATTTAGTTAAACAGAATATTGGGGACATTACCAGCTGGAGAACTGGATTCTACTGAGGCTGAAGAAGTATCTACAGACAAAGAAAAATAAATATTTAGAGAATTTACCAAATAAGAAGAGAAAAATTGTCATTTGTTTAACGCAAAATCATGACAAGCAGAAAATATTACCAGAGGAGGAGGTATTGTCTGCAGAGATTGTAGATGCATCTGTATAGAAATTCATAGAACAAGACTTTTAATGAATAAAATTATACTGGGGTTGGTTTTTATCATCTTTACTTTGTAGTAAATGTGGTCATTAAATAAATTCACTGTCTAAATATACCATAGCAAATAAGGAAATTCTTCACTGTGTAAACAGTGCAAAGGAATACTTTACCATTTGAAGAGCTTGAGTCTGCTGAGGTTGAAGCAGTGCCTACAGACAGAGAAAGAAGTGACATTGCTCGGTCCTTTGCCAAACTGGAAGTATAAAATCTTTCACAGTGGTGTAGTAGGTCCTTCTGTTTGTGTATTGTTTTTATTGGTTAAATAAAGAGACTGCCTTGGCCTTTTGATAGGGCAGCCCTTAGGTGGGCAGAGTAGACAAAACAAAATGCTAGGAAAAAGGGAAGTATGGCAGACGCCATGCTTCTTCAGACCAAGATGGACACTGGTTAGACTCATGCCGGTAAGCCACATCCTTGTGGTAAATACAAATTATTAAAAATGGACTAAATCAAGATGTAAGAGTTGGCCAAGAAGAGGCTAGAACTAATGGGCCATACAGAGTTTAAGTAAATACAGTTTCTGTGTAATTATTTTGGGTATAAGCTAGCTGGGTGCCAGGAACGCGGCCCGCGCCTCTTACTACACACAGTATTTAAGAAATATGACAGGCAGAAACATTACCAGAGGATGAATCTTCTGTCGATGAAGATGCATCTATATGTTAAGCCCAGAAATAGGATGCTTTAAAATTAGTAGATGGAGTGAGGCATGCTCAGCAGGTAAAGTGCTTTCCTTACAAATGTGTGACCTGAGATCAGTCCAGAGCACCTACATAAAAATGCTGGGAGAAGTCGTGTGTGCTGTCTTCCTAGCATAGGGGACACAGAGCAAGGAGGATCCCCAAAGCTGGGTGTTTAGTCACTCTAGCCTAATGAGTGAGCTTCAAGCCAGGAGAGACCCTGCCTCAAAGGAGGTGAACAAATGTTCCCAAGGATGACATCTGAGGTCATCCTCCAGCCTCTCACACGCATGAAGAATGGTGCTCACAGTCTCCATACAAACATCCATAAGCATGTGAAAGATGAGTTTCCTGCCACTGGGCTTTATTTTGTGGTCAATATGGTTATTAAATAGGCTCATGTTCTAATTACAGCATGACTGATAAGAAATTCATTTCACTTAAACAGAATATTGGGGCCATTACCAGTTGGAGAGCTGGATTCCGCTGAGGCTGAAGAAGTGTCTACAGACAAAAAGATATAAATATTTAGATAACTTACCAAATAGGAAAAGAAAAAGGCTGTCACTTGTTTAATGTAAAAATATGACAGACAGAGAACACTACCAGAGGAGGTATCTTCTGCGGACACTGAAGATGCATCTGTGTAGAAAGCCAGAAAACAGGGAGTTGAAATCTTAGTGTCGTGGTGTGAGGAGGTGTCTTAGTAGGTGAAGCACTTGCCTTGAAAACTTGTGTCTCTGAGATCAATGAGAGATCTTTCTCAAAGGATAAACTGTACTTTTGCTACCCAAAATTGTCCTCCAGCCTCCACATATGTGTGCACTCAGGTGTAAGAGCATCTGAGCAACGCATGAGTGCATTCACGTAAGCACGTGAGCACATGCACACAGGTCTACACGCATGCACACGCACACACACAAGCATCCTTTAGTTATTTCTTTGTAGTCAATGTGATCACTAGTAGGCTTATTTTCTAAACACAACGTGGCAACTAAGAAAACTCCCTAATTGGTTAACCATCACAATGGGGACTCTTCCGCTGAAGAGCTTGCATCTGCTGAGTTGGAAGAAATAGCTGTGGGTAGAGAGGAGGAGATGTACCTGGATTCCTTTGCCAAATAGAAAGAGGAAAAACTCTGACTGTTTATATGAAAATTGACAGTCAGCAAACATTACCAGAGGAGTTATCTTCTGTTGAGGCTGAAGATACATCTGTGTATAAATCAAGAGAACGAAATGCTTTTAAATGAGTCGCTTTCATTGATATTTATTTTGTGGTCGTTATGGTCTTTAAGTAGGGTCATCTTTTAAGTCCAGCATGACAAATAGGAAAACCATCTCTATTGCTGGAAACACCACACACTTTGCTTCTAGGACATGCAGAAACAGAGCTGGAACTCAGTTGCAAGCTTTCTCGCTGCTGGCCAGCTTTCACAGTGTTGGAAGGCACTATGTAGGTTTCTGGGGAAGAACTGTCATGAGCAACATTTCTCAGCTGTGAAAGCTGCAGGCTCCAGTGTTGACCTTTCAGGAAAGATGTGCCTGCCAGCGTGGGAGTGACAGAACTGGTATGGGGGTAACCAACTTCTTTCTGGTTGAACTCAAGGTTGTCCACGTAGGGAGTGGGGTTTATGTCTGGTACTGTAAACCTGACATGGAGATGTGAAAAGTATTAGTGCTGAAGCCGCTTCTGTTGTATTGCTAAGTGAACATGGTGTGCGCATCAATCTTTCTTTGAAATGTTTATATTCATTCCCATGGATTAGAATAGCTGCCAGCTTTGATTGGAGAAGCTACTTCCTGTAGTGGTTGGTGGCTACTGCACAGACTCATAACTGGTCAAAGGTCTAACAGTCAGTCACCACTGAATGGGGCATCTGTATCACCCCTTCCAAGTGTCAGGAAACACCATGGTGAGAGGTGGCAAGAAGAAAATGAGTGTGAGGAAATCGTGGAGTGTGAGGAGAGCGTGGAGTGTGAGGAGAGCGTGGAGTGTGAGGAGAGCGTGGAGTGTGAGG
>PVIU01016533.1:0-25928 GCA_004026605.1 Ondatra zibethicus | reverse complement strand
GTGTGAGGAGAGCGTGGAGTGTGAGGGAAGCCTGGAGTGTGAGGAGAGCGTGGAGTATTCAGAAGATGAATGCTGGGCTCTTGAATTCTCTGCAGCTGTGATATTATCTGCACTTGATTGGGCTTCTTATCATCCCATTGTAGAGGAGGGAGGTGCTCCTGAGACCTCACCCCTGCCTGAGTTTATATACACCATGAATGGTTGCTGGGAGAAGGAGACAATTTCAGTGGTGGAGCCCTTGGTAAGTTGCCAATGATCTTGCAAATGACCCCCTCCTGGGATCTCCTAAAACCCTGACTAGGTCATGAAATGAAGACATGAGCATAGAGTATGGCCAAACTGGGGAGAGAAACAAAGATTAAAGAGTGTGAGGGGAGAGGAGAGAATAATGAGGGATAATATAGTATACAATGTATGAAAATACCACAATTAAACCTTGTATGCATAATACATGATAATAAAGACTTTCAAAGACAAAACCCATGTTCCATTAATTAAAATACAACAGCACAGTGAAGGACTTTACCTGTTGGCTCTCCACTCGCCACGTCTGCTGAGGTTAAAGATGTATCTTTGAACAAAGAGAAGAGGAAATGAACAAACAGAAAGAGGAGAAGCTCTGACTGTGTTTAATAAGAAATTTGACAGTCAAAAATATAAAACCATCACCAGTGGAGGCATCTTCCATGGAGGCTGAAGATGCATCTGTGTGTAAGCACAGAGAACAAGATGCTCTAGCATGAGTCCACAATACGTGGACTGCCTTCACTCCCTTTACTTTGTGGTCAGTGTGACCACTCAGTAGCGTCACTGTCTACAGACAACATGGCAAATACGAAACTCATCTCATTAGTTAAGCAGCACCATGTGGGCCTTTACCGTTTGAAGAGCTTGTTTCTGCTGAGGTTGAAGAAATGTCTATAGACAACAAGAAGAAAAGGCACAGCCAGATCGTTTACTGAGTAGGAGGAAGAAAAGCTCGCATTTTATTTAAATTTAAAAATAGGGCAAGTGGAAAGCCTTACCAGAGGAGGTCACCCCCGATGATGAAGAAGCATCTGTGTATAAACCCAGAAAAAAATGAGGCTTTAAAATTAATGTCTCGGGCTGGAGGGATGGCTCAGCTGGAGAACCTGAGCTCAGTGCCCAGGAGTTTCCTAAAAATCTGCGAGCGCTGGTGAGTACTTGCAATCTCAGTGCTGGGGAGGCAGAGATGGGGAACCCATAAGGATGACTGGCCAGTCATTCACTCTCGTTAGTGTGCTCCAGGCTAATGAAAGACCCTATCTTAAGGGAGGTGGATGATATTCTTAAGAACGACACACAAGGTCCTGCTCTAATCTTCACATACAAGAGCACCTATGCATTCACATGTACCTTCACATGTGAATAATACACATATATTCAGAAGAAATGAGTGACTTTCATTGATCTTTACTTTATAGTCAATGCGATCCGTAAGGAGGCTCGTTTTCTAAATATATGACAAATAGGAATATTATCCCATTAGTTAAATAGCACCACAGCCGACTTTACCAGTTGAGGAAGTCACGTTTGCTGAACTTGAAGACACATATATGAATGAAAAGTAGGAGAAACATATCTAGAGTCAATTACCAAACAGAAAGAAAAAAATCTCTGGCTACTGTGTTAAAGAAATGTGACAGTCCAAAGACAGTACCTGAGGATGTTTCCTCTTCTTCAGAAGATGAAGATGCATCTGTGTACAAATCCGGAGAGAGATGCTTTAAAATGAGTGTCTTTTCATAGATCCTTGCTTTGTAGCCAATATGATCATTAAGTGGATTGATTTCTAAATATGACATGACTAATGAGAAATCCACCTCTATTGCTGAGGACACCACAGACTTTGCTTTCTGGGTATAGAGAAATCGATTTGGAATTGATCTGTAGGCTTTCTTGCTCCTGGCCAACTGTCACCGGGTTGGATGGTCTTATTCAGGCCATTGGGAAAGCACTGTCATGAACAGTCTTACCCCACTGTGAATTCCACATCTGACTCTACTGATCTGCCAGGCAAGATGCCCCCTTGGTGTAGGAGTGGCATGACTGTCGTGGGTGTCACCAAATCTTTTCTGCTGGGATTTGAGGCTGCTCCCTGGGAGTCAAGTGCTGCAAACCTGCTCAAAAGCCCATGATAGATCTAGTGGGACAGCTACTGCTGTTGTCTTACTACATGGAATTGATATGGTTGTCAAGTTGACATCTAAATTATTGTGTTTATGCCCATAAATTGGAGTTGGTTTCTTCTTTGGTCAGAGAAGTTTCTTTTTGCAGTGGGTGGTGGTGACTGCAGAGATTCATAACTGCTCAAAGTGCTAGCAACCAAGGGCTTAAATGCTCAGCCCTAAGTGGGGCTGTCATTCCCTCCAAGATCAGGGAACATTGTTGAAGAGGAAATGGGTTGACTTTGAGTTTCATTAAGTTTGTGGTTAGTTATGAAGACTCATACTGCATTTGAGGAATAAATAAAAAAACTTGAAAACCCAAACAGAATATGAGTGCCAGAGAAGGCTCACCGTGATTCAGCACGCCGTCTTCTGGGCATGGTGTGCCTATGGCTCTATCGCAGCTTCAGCAAGCGTGACTACCTGCCCCAAGACCTACACCAGATGGAGCCCACTATTATTCTGCATGAGGAGTAGACACTTATTGAGGCCCTTCCCCTTTCTAAGTAACTGATGGCTAGGGGAGGGGCAGACATTTTCCTCAGGGGTCTGGTCACTGCTCCTGCAAATAACCCCTCTCTATGCTCCTGTAAGTATCCTAATTCATAGTCACTAGTTCACACACAGAGAAAAGCCACGTGAAATTAGAGGGGGAGATCAGTGGAGTGTGGGTACAAGAGATGGTAGTGGGGTAAATATAATAAAAATATATTTTACTTTTAAAATGTATTTTATGCACATATGTGTCAGAGGTCAAAATGAAGCCATATATATACATATGTATATATATGCATACATATATATACATATTTAAATGTGCTAGTAACCTCCTTCAAAAACAAACACATCTCTCTGGCTAAGCAACACTGTGGAGGACATTACCATTTGGAGAGGCTGCTTCTGCTGACACTGAAGGAGTGTCAGTAAACAAAGACAAGAAGCAGCTTACTTACAAGCACCCTTCAAACAGAAAGATGAAAAGCACCTAGTATATTTAACTTTAGAAATATAAGCTGAAAGTGTTACCGGGGGGTGTTTCCTCTCCTGCTGAGACTGGAGATGCATCTGTGTAGAAACCCAGAACACAGGGTGCTTTAAAATGAGCAGGGCAATGCTGGCTCTGTCTTCTCATTGTGGACGATACGATCACTAAGGAGGGTCATCTTCTAAATACAACAAGACGGATAGGAAACAACACAACAGGGGACTTTACCATTTGGAGGGCTTGATTCTGCTGAGGTCGAAGATGTGTCTGCAGACAAAGAGGAAGAGGCAAGCTTGGTTCATTTGCTTAATAGAAAAGGGGAAACATTTTACATGAAAAAAAAAATGGCAATCAGAAAACATTACCAGGGGAGGTCACCTCTCCTGCCGAGGTTAAAGACATGTCTGTATGTAAACCCAGTGAGCAGGAGATTGTAGCCAGAGTGTCTGGGCTGGGGAAATGATCAGTAGGCAACACACTTGCCTTGAGAGCATAAGAACCAGAATTTGATTCCTAGAACCCACACAAAATTCCAGGCATGCTGGTATGCACTTGTAAGTCCTGCGCTGGGGAGGCAAAGACAGGAGGATCTCTTCTGGGGTTCCCTGGCCAGACTAGTCCCATTGGTGAACTCCAGGCCAAGAGGAGACCCTGTCTGTAAGGAAGTGGTTGGTATTTCTGAGAAAGACATCTTTGACTGTTCTGTGATCTATACACACATGCACAAATAATGTACACATATGTGCCTTTACACAGACACACACTGAGGCTTTTGTATACACGTGAGTATACATATGCTTGCATGCATAAACATATGAAATGAATGTCCTTTCATTGATCTTCCTGTTATTGTCAGTATGATCATGGAACAGGTTCTCTGTCCAATACTACACAGCAAATGAGCAGCCCATCTCACTAGATTCAATAGCATAATGGAGACTGGCTGCCCCACTGACCCTGGATGAATGTCATGGAGACTCAGTGATGCGAATAGCTGTGTGTCTACAACTACCCCAGGATCAAAAAGAACATTCAAATTACCAATTGGAGTGGCTATAACTGGAGCAGTTGCCAAAGGGCCTGTAAATAAGAAAAGGTAAATGGCCAAATCCTATTAAAGAACAAGAAAATGGAACACTGACACGCTTTTTATTTATTTAATTAAGTTATCTTGATAGTCAGCTCCTGTGTGCCAGCACTGGGCTAACGCTGGGGAGAACGTCAACAAAAACTACATTAGGATTGGAGTCCTCAGAAAGAGGCCCATCTTATGGTCTTAAGATCAGGCATTTCATAGGGCGTTGTAAAATTGCAGTGATGACAATTGTGTGTGTGTGTGTGTGTGAGATGTGCATGTGGTGTGATATGGTGTGTGTGTGGTGTGTTTGTGATGTGTGTGGTGTGTGTCTGTTGTGTGTTGTTTGAGTAGTGTATATGATCTGTGTGTGGTGTATGTGATGTGTTTGTGTGATGCATGTATATGTATTCTGTGGTGTGGTGTGTATGATGTGTGTATGTGGTATGTGTGTGTGGTGTGTGTGAGTGTGTGATGTGTGTGGCAAGGAGCTCCCCTCTCTCTCCCTATCCTCCCTTCCCCTTATTCCCAGTGCTGGGTCTCATTCAATGAGACAGTCTGCTCAGACAATGACAACCACTCTCAAGCTGTGTGCTCATTTTAGCCCCTGTCATGGCTAACACCCTGCCGTCCTACCTGTGCAGTGTGGTGGGCAGAGGCCATTGTCAGGTGATGACAGGTGAATTACTTCTACTGAAGTGGGAGTGATGCCTGATACAAAACCCAAGGGGGAGCGTTAGTCACCTGGTGAGAAGTTTCCATCGCTCATCCCACCTTTCCTGCAGTCTGCCTGTGCTGTCGGGAAGACTGCTCTGAGAGATCATTATTTCACGTCCTTCTGAATAAGGGTTTGAACATCCAGATTCAAAGCACACAGCCTGTGATAGTATAAATTAAATCTTCCTGAGACGCAACTGCTACCTGCATGATCCACTCGTGGGGAAGAAGATCACTGTGTTGGAATGAGTTCAGAGGCATCTCAGAGGACATTGGGTGAGAGGGCACTTTTGCTCCCTATGACTATTGTGGCTTCTACTAGCATCCCTGCCATTGCCAATACGGGGCTAACCCTCCCAGTCCTTATACCCCATGTCCAACTACTTTTCTCCCTACTGTACAGTTGGTAGGATGGCCAGAGAGCCAAGTGCTGAGGGTATGCAAAAAATCAACAACACATTGGCAGGCTGTGAGAGAGGCCCTGTGGAATGCCCCATACATATGCAAGCACTTGACCTGGATTTGAACTTGGTCTTGACCTGGCTGCAGAGGTCCTCTGGGTCTACTTCTGGGATCTTGTCTATTACTTGAGATATTAGTTCAACCAAGTGACTGTGGGGATCCAGGAGTAAGACTGTACTAGCTTGGTGGAATTTCAGCATCATATCTTCCCTGATAGAAAGGGAGTGGGAAAATGGACAGAAAGCTTACCAGTTGCAAGGATTAAATCTGCCGCTGGGCTTGAGGTAGGAACTGTTGAAACAAGCAGGGTAGGAAAATTGTAATTAAATGTCATCCTTGCCAATCAAGTTTATTTATAAAAGTAAATGGCCCTGTACACAAATGCATCCTAATACACTCTGTTCTACTTTGTTCCTATTGGATTCTCCTATTCTGTTTCATAAAGTTAAAGGACATGAACAGTAGCAAGGAAGTACATGGAGCTGGAGCCAAGAGACCTGGCTCCTAGTGTCTGTGTAACAGAGTGTGTGAGCCTGAATGAGTCCTGGATCTCCAGACTTCAGCCTATGCATGGGAACTGTCTACCCTGTGGATCAGCAGTGTCTGTGGCTTCTTTTAGAAACACAGACTCCTGGGACTGAAAAGGTGGTTCAGTTGTTAAGAGCACTTACTGAGCTTGAAGGGGTTTGGTTCCCAGCACCTACATGGTTGGCTCACAAACATCTGTAACTCTCTGATGTTCTCTTGTGACTTCGGCCAGCACCAGGCACACACATGGTGCACATACATTCATGCAGGTGAAACATTCATGCACATAAAACAAAAAGAAGAAAAGAAATGCAGACTCTTGGATGCAAATCTGCATTTTTAGCAGAATCCTCAGCAAATTGTGTGTACATAAAACTCCAAGAGACATAGAAATGGAAATGACTACAGACCTGGACACACATGACAGGGCCAGGAGCAAATGGGAAAACCTGGGCTCATACACAGGGCAGTCCTCTCTGCTCAGTCTCAGCCAAAGGCTGTCCCACTGAAATTACCATTATCATGGGCATTTTGAGCTCCCCCCCCTTTGGTCCAAGCTAGAAATCTTGTTCTGCGGGGCATAGCTTGGGGGTAAATACTTGTATGAGGCCCTGTGTTTGACCCCTAGCATGGCGGGGGGGAATAGCTGAATGTGTAGATTTTTATATAAAAGCCCCTGTTTTTAAAAAGTGGGGCTGATAAAGAATGAAGTAGCATTATTTGTAGGAAAATGGATGCAAGTGGAAAGATGCCAGTCTCAAGAAGACAGACGATAACATGTTTTCCTTCATTTGTGGTTCGTGGGTCTTTATATAAATGCATAAAGCCATATGCATTAGTGTGGTATATAAGAAGAAACAAAGCTGTTAAGGAAATCAGAGGGACTGAGCGAAGCAAAGAAAGGAGTAAGAAAGGAAGGATGGACGGTAAGAGAGGGGATGTCCTTATGTCTAATGTGTATGCGTGTGCAAGTGTCTTTAAGAACACAGTATCATGTACAATGAAGATATACAATGAGAACTATACACAAATTTGAAAAGGAGAAAAATGTGGAGCTGAAGATAATTTCAGCACTCAAAGGCAGAGCTGGGTGATCTGCATTTCAATTAAGTGGGTCAGTGGCCTCATGTGTTCCCCATGTGGGGCTTCTGGCCTCTGAAGTTTTTTCAGCTCTTGTAAGGTGCCCTGACCCAATGGCATCATACCTAATTTGTCCTGGCCTGGAACACTTGGGCACACCTCATAGGTCCAACGTCAAAGAAAGAACTGGTTTCATTGTGTGATTTCCTTTCAAGGCTAATTTTTACCAAGCCTGGAAGATGGCTTTGTGATTTCGGAAATATGAATGGCGTAAAATTTTCCTGTTTACAGTGCAGTGGGAATGTGGGCAATATTTCTCCAACCTATTTAAGTATTTGCTCATCAACAGGAGCTCCAGGTGTCCAGGGTAGGAGGTGGGAGGGGCTTACAGTTGAGAGCCCACAGACTTGGCAGACAAGGCCATGAGGAGCTCCCACTCAGTCCCCAGGACATAGTCCTGAGGTGACTCTTTATCCCCATGTTCTACAGATGAAGGGGCAGCAACTCTGAGCAGTAAGGGGTCCTGGAGACCGTCACTCAGTGGCTAATGCTGGAGCTAGATCATAACCCCGGCTTCTCCTGGGTTCTCTTCTACCTCATCCCAGGGTAGAGCATGGCTACTCAAGAGGTTTCCTTTTCCGTCAAAGAAACTTGAGCAAAATTTAAAATCTCTGTTACTATACAACATTTGAGAAAACTTAATATATTATTAGAAGGAATTTAAAAGAGGGATTTGACCTTTCTCCAACACATCTAGCCAGGCCATTCCTTCCTTCTCTTTTCTGTGTCACTGAATGGGTGTCTGATCCCATGAGACACATACGAAGCATGTGTCTCTGCACTATTTTATAAAAATACAGACCAGAGTTTTGTCTGAGATGTCTGAAGTCTTATGATGGTTATTAAAGAATAAAAACTGGTTGAAGAGCCCATGTATCAACCCAGATAAGAATGTCAGTAAAGCCACACTATGGTAGCTTTATTTCAAACACCAGATGTCGTGTCGAGAAGAAAGGGAACGTGGATAGGGATGTGGCTCAGGTGGTAAGGTGTTTGCCATGTAGGCCCGAGGACCTGGGTTTAGATCCCAGCATGAATCTCAGAGCTGGTACTGGGGGGTGGGGGCTGGAGCAGGCAGATGTCAGGAGCTCACTGGCTAGCCAACTTGGTGTCCTGAGAGACCTTGCCTCAAAAAATAAAGAGGGGAGTGATTGAAGAAGACACCTGATGCCAATCTCTGGACTCCACATGCACAGGTATACATATGAGCCCCTCAGGTGCATGTTCACATGGACACGAGAGAGGGAACAAAGTGTGCGCATAGTACACGCTAGCTCAGTTTACTACCGTCAGTCAATACATGAAGAAACATCTAAGGTCACTTTGATACAAATTCAGGGCAAATGTCCTTTTTCACACAGAACTGTTTAAGGGGCAGCGTGTCGTGTAACTCAGGTTGTCCTCAAGTTCAGTTGTAGCCAAAGAATTTCTGATTCTCCTGCCTCAACCTCCCAGGTGCTGGGCTGACACGTGTGTGATTCCAAGTCCCACGCTACGCTGGGGTCAAATTCAGGACCTCGTACATGCCAGGCAGGCACCTTGCCACGCGAGTCAGCCATGGCGGACCTTTTTCTATGGTATGCAAACCAAAACCTTAACCAGCTAAGGCAATCTACACACTTAGAGAAAACAGTGAAGACAGAGATCTTACCGGGCAAAGTTGTCATCTCTGTGGCTGATGCTGAAATGGAAAAGCATTCAGAAACTTAGGAGGATCATTTTTACCTAAAAACCTGACACATGAGATATATTAAAATTCCATACAAACAGCTTCTGGAATGTGGAACTAAATCAAAAGACAGAGTTTGAGGTTTCTTTCCTTTGTTTTCATTTTTGTGGTCTTTGTTGTTTGTTTTTTGCTAAAGTTGAAATAAAAATAGGGATGTATGAAGTTAGAAATGTTTATTGGCTGGGGCACAGGTTGTTCTCCTGGGATAGGTTAGGAAGGCCACCTCTCTGGTGCAATGAAGAGGATGTGTTTTTCAGAGTGGCAAATTACTAGGTGCCTTCCTCATTCAACCCTTCAACTGATAAGGCTGACTTCTCTTTTATACAAAATTATGATTGTAACACAATTCTGAGTTGTCTGAACACTGGAAGAAAAAAGTCTCTACAAATATAAAGTATATTATCATCCTAAATTCAATCTTTATTCAAATTTGTTTACATTATATTATAGTTAACTGCATAAGTGATTGCAGCTCTCCTTCTGAGACACAGGAATGAATGCTCTTTTGTTCAGTAACCACACCCTCGGTGCCTAGAGAACTCTGCCTGTTTCACAGAGCATGTATTAAACAAGCAGTCAGCACAGAGACTCTTAACTGGTCAAGGTGCTGAGAATAAGTGATTATTAAGTGCTCAGCTTTAAATCGGACGTCTATACCAACCCCTCAAGGCTCAGGGGACACTGAGGAAGAGGGGGCAGGAAGAAGATAAGAGCTGGAGGGTGGGGTGTCATGTCTTCTGGGCAGGTTACCGCCGCTGCCCTCATGACCCACTGCAGTTATGATTGTCTGCACAATATGAAGCCAGCAAGCTCATTTAATACACCAGTCAGCAGCATCAACTGGTCTCAGTGGATTACAGAAAAAAGAAAGCAAAAAAGAAAGGACATGAAAGGAGGGAGGGGACATGTTGGGTGGGATCGAGGCATCCAGGAAAAGAAGGATGAAGACATTGAGGATGGATATGATGAGGATGCATTGACTGAAATTGTCCAGGATAAATAAAATCTAAGAGAAATGTATATTAAATAAAAAGACGAATGACTTAAACCCTCTTATCCTAGTCTCTGTGCTATCTAAGAGATGCTTGGCTGTGGTTGTTTTCATTTCATTCCATTTTTCTCTCTATTTTACTTTCTGTTGAGATGGAGCAAAAGAAAATATGTATAAACCTTGTTGAATTAAACAAAGAAAGAAGAAACAGCAGAAAAACATCACAAATGAGAGGCCAAAAGGAAACAGTTTAAATGAATCAAGAGAAACTGGATTGTGTCATAGAATTCTTGAGACCACAGGGGGAAAAGAAGCCATTACAAGCAGTAGGGATAAATCCTGGTGCCACTGCCACTGGCCTTGCAGTCTGCCCCAGCCACACAACTGTCACCCACATTCAGAGGGACTAGTTTGGACCTATGCTGTTTCCTTTCCTGTCTGCCTGGAGTTGTACTGGCTTTTTTGAAACCTAATTCTCTTTGGATAGATACCTTGCTCAACCTGGATATAGTATGGAGTACCTTGGCCCTTCTCCAAAGGAATGTGCCCTACTCTCTCTGAGGAGTGGATGGGAGAATAGGTGGGGAGGAGGTGAGGTAGAGGGGATGGGAAGAGGGTGGAGTGGGAACTGGGATTGGTATGTAAAATGAATAAAGATAATTTGCTTTCTTTTTTAAAAAAAATAAATTTTAAAAGAATTCGCAAGACCAACACTGAATGTCAGCCTCAGAGCTCAGTGCAGACAACATAAAAAAAAAATGCCATTACTGTAGTGGTTAGTGGACAAAGCACCTGGAGAGTCCTTAAAGACAGGACAGTCTCCATGTTCTAAGGGTAGCTCATGGTTGAACCAAGCAGGGCTCAAGCAAGAGAGGCCAGGTATGATCAGGTGGACTCCCACTGTCCCAGAAAGCCTTAGAACATCAAAACAGAGCCTTGGGCACAATTAGCAGACCCCAACAGGATCCAAATGTCCCCATGTTAATTTCCAGGACCACCACCAGGAATCATTGATGAAGCCAGCAGCAGGTACCTGAGCAGATGACACTGGCGTCCTCCTGGTGGCCACAGTTGTGGACAGACAAGCCTTGGTGCTGGCACTGGCCTAGCGAGGTCTCACTGCCCTGGCACTGCACGTCATCCAGGAAGATGCTCCCCATGCCCTCTCCAAAGAGGCCATTCCCAAGGGCGCTGAGACCCTTCCCACAGGCCAGCTGCCGGCACACCACGTGGGCATCCTCGATTCCCCAAAGGTCATCACAAACAGTGCCCCATGTGCCATTGTGGAGGACTTCCACTCTCCCTTCACACCGGTTCTTTCCATCCACCAACCGGACCACGAGCTGATCTGGGGAAGACTCAGAGGTTAGTCCTAGTGTGTCATGGCCATCAGGTGGGCTTCTCTTTAGTTCTGAACACAATCCCTCTAAATCTCAGAACTGTACCAACTCTGGCTCCTGCCGCTAGGCCCCACAGGACTACACTGAATTAACTATTCTAAATGCAGTAACTTCTCTGATTTTTTATCTCTGGGCTAAAAATAAGTTATTACAGTGAAAATCATATCCTTGAAACCAAACCGTGAAATCCATAGGCTTTGGGAGAAATATGTCAAGATCAAGTTTCTTTTTTTTTTCTTTTCTTGTCCATTGGAGCAATTTCAAAGTTAAAATCATTCCAGAAGCTGACAGAAGACATGCAGTAACAGTCCATATGAATAGCCTCTCCTCCA
The DNA here is from genome assembly GCA_004026605.1 of Ondatra zibethicus. Classification (NCBI taxonomy): domain Eukaryota; kingdom Metazoa; phylum Chordata; class Mammalia; order Rodentia; family Cricetidae; genus Ondatra; species Ondatra zibethicus. The sequence continues at coordinate 14,380 of PVIU01016533.1, read as the reverse complement.
ATTCAGCTTTCTCCTTTGCAATGCCAGGGAAGCTGAGCTCTAGGTAGCCAGTGAGAGTATAGGCTTTAACCTTGGGGAGGAGGTTAAGGGTTAACCAGGAAGTCCTAAGAGAAGCTATGAGAGTATTACCAACTATGGGAGCCACTTCTGCCAAATCTGAGGCAACGCCAACAACTGAAAGAGACAACGAGATGCATTCACATCAGCGGAGGAGGCTCATCTGATAAATACCACAAGCCAAGTGTGCAGGAATCCTTGTCATGTCCATGTCATGGGGCAAACATGTGATTTGGTTATATGTTAAAGAGCCAGTCCGTGCTGACAATGACCCTGGGCCACCTTTCCCTCACCTGATTTATTAATCCTCACTGAAAACATCTTTCAACCCTACAGGCAGGTGGCACTTAGGAGATCTGTGGCCACAAAATAGGAAATGAGCATTTTTAATGCCCCAGCGCCATGGAACTAACTCTTTAGATATAAACAAAGCAAGATAACCAGAAAACTGATAGAGTGGAGGAGACAGCGTCCCCTCAGCTCAATCTTGATACCATCTCCCCACCTCCCCTCTGCCTGGCCCTCTAGGGGATAAAGAATGAGTGGCCCCAGGAAGTAATGAGGCCTGGCAATAATACAATTAACAACAAAACAAGGTTACAGAGTTTTTGGTCAAGTTTTTTTGAGTGGTTACCTAAACTTGTGTCCTGTGGCCAGAAAGTCCCAACCACAGCAATCTGCCACGAGGAGAATCAAGCTGCCCTAAGTCTCATCAGAGGACTTATGTGTTTGATGCACATAAAAGGACCATCACCAAGAGTTTAAAACAGCCCTATGGCAGGGAAATCACTCTGGCTTCCAGGTATATTATTTCCTACAGGACTTGTGTCTGTAAAGCCCGGAGAACAGGCTGTGACAATGGACAATGGGCCCTCATTTCTTGACACTAGGGTGACCAATGCTGTTGGCTGTTGGAGTCCCAAGGACCCTTGAGAGGCATGGGACCCTTGGCACTAATGCCAGGACAAGCTCGCCCCAGCTGGGCACCTATGTCCTTCTGTGTGGCTCTCCCTGGTTTGTTGCTTGGTAGGAAAGTGAAGTCCAGCAGGGATTGGGTACCTGAACAGATGGCTCCTGCATCCTCATGGTGATCACAGTTATGCACAGACAGGCCGAGGTGGCTGCAGTACCCTAGGTTGGTCTCTGTCCCCAAGCACCTCACGTCGTCTAGGAAGATGGGGCCAGAGCCATCGCCAAACAGGCTGCTCCTGGGGGCTGCCAGGGCCATCCCACAGCCCAGTTGTTGACATACCACTTGGGCAGCCTGTATGCCCCAAAGATCATCACACACAGACCCCCAGGTCCCATTGAAGTAGACTTCTACGCGGCCCTCACACTGGCTTCTCCCGTTGACCAGTCTCACCAGCTGCAGATCTGCAGGAACCAAGGGCCAAGTCAGCTGAGGGTCCTTCCGTGCTCAGAGGGAACAGCGCATCAAACTAGAGTATCCTACCCTGGTGTGCAGCCTGCTGTTGGGGTAGCAAGCACCTGTCTGCGAATGGCTATGCTGGTGTGGAGACCTATATATATATACACAAAGGAACACATATGACCACTTTCTTCCATGGAAATTTCATGTGTTTCTATCTCTGCTGGATTACCATCCGGGTACTTTTGTTATGGGAATAGAGGTCACAGGCTAGCACTGAGGTAAAAATACCATGCTCCCATGGAGCTGTTTCCCTAGTCCTCTTTACCTTTTCTTTTGAGATAGGAGTCTGGCTAATTTTCCTAGGCTGGCTAGACCTCAGTCCCAGCAGGCTTGTAACATACAGTCCTCTTGCCTTAGTCTCTCTACAGCAGGGGTTTCCAGGCCTTGGGCACCCTGCTCAGGGCTCACCGTTTTGGGGACCCTTTCCCATAAAGTCACTTTTTGAACTGGAAACAATACATCTGCAGGCTGAGAGTCCAGACTGTATTTCTAACCAGGTTCCCTCAGATAGGACGCAATTTACATCATAAAATTAGTTGCTCATTACTTGAATGGAGAAAACCTAAAGTCTCTGTCAGAGATACAGCATACCAAGGCCAGGTGGGGAATTAACCAGGAAGAAGACCCTCTGAACTGCAAGTGATGAAGTGGATTCTCAGAGTCAGAATCCTCAGAACTGGGGTGGGCTCCTTTCAAGGGCTGAATAGAGCCTGGCCTTTGAACATCAGATTCTGCAATTGAGATAGGCAGGTAAATTGGCTCTTTCCTAGATAAGACCCTCATAATAAGATTAGTGACATGTCACAAGCTTTAATAAGCTTTTTTTTTTGCCATGTAATGCCAGGTCCATAGGCCATGGAAATAATGTTCTCTGAGTGTGTGTGTGGTACATTAGATGTCACCCCAGGTTTATTTTCTTCTGGATGCCTTCTACCTTGCGTTTCTGAGAATATAAAGCCTCTTATTTTTACCTGGAACTGGTTGATTTGGCTTGGCTGGCTGGCCAGCAATCCCCAGGAAACTGTCTGTCTCCACTTGTCCCAAATTGGCATGCGCCACCATGCATGGGTTCTGGAGATGAACTAGACCCTTGTGTTTGCATGGCCAGCCCTCTACCTACTGAGCTGTCTTCCCAGCCTTGAGTGTTGCATTTCTGTTAGGCACAAACAGCCTCAGAACAAAGAGTCCCAGACTGTAAGGGTAGCGAAATACCTATTGGATGGAAACTCTGTGGATGTTCCTCAGGAGCTGAAGTGGCTGTACAGGTAAGAATGGGAAGAAAAGTCACCATAAATACATCCAAAGCAAATAAAAGGCAAGCTCATGTCCTTGAGTGCCATCTAAATCACATAAGTGAGTTTGCCTTCAAGCAACCCCTCTGAGTAGCTGATCAGCTCGCTTCCGTTTTAAAAGCAACAGTGGTTCAGGCATGTGTGTCTGTTACGGTCCATAAGAACGAGGCATGATGTTCATGGGATTGTGAAGCTGTAGCCTCATAGCAGGGCCTCACTGTCAGTCATCAGCTTCATCCCAGTTCCCGTGTGTAGGCTGCAGACTGAGAAGGAGCGCTTGCCCCCAGGTTCACCTGTCTCTAGGACCACCTGACCCCCTTGACCTCCCAAGGCCTCTGCTGCATGAACATCTATCCGGGGTCAAAAGCTGGCATCACAGCTTCCTACTGAAATGTGGTATCCATGTGCAGAAGGGATAGCACACCAATCTGTTAACACCCAAAACACCTTTCCTCTGGGTGCATGGCAGCCCCACAGGGACTGGGGGACAGCAGTCTAGATTTCAGAGAATCTTCAAAACAAAAATGAAAACTCAGAAGAGAAACCCAGTGTGGAAACCCTTTTGGTAAGTGCTAGTCACCGGGCAGGAAATACAGTGTTCACGAATTCATAGATACCTGGATGTCCGACAGCTTCAGAATCTGTAGAGAAAAGGGAAACATGAGATGGCTATTAGAAACCACAGTGCTGAGTGGCAGGAAGGGCATGGCCTCTGTTTAATTATAATTGAAGGAAGCTGGGAGTGAGCAATCCTTCTTAAGCATCCAAGGCTGCACCCTTTGCTCTGGGATGCCACTTACCTAAAAACCCAGCGCAGGATTCTGATAGAATGAAACTTAGTTTAAAAAAAAAATTACAACAGCTAGCAATTTTGTGTAATTTATGGTTTCTTAGATACTTGGCTAAGCGTTGTATGTGTGTTGTCTTGTTAATGCCTGCCAACTTTATGAGGCTAAGTACTATCATTTTCTTTATTTTTATGGCCAATTAATCTCTTCAGACCTTCAGCTTGAAAACAGCCACCCCAAGTATTGTAAGAACAGTTTTCAGTTTGGACAAAGAAACCCACTGTCCTGCCCATGGAGGCAGGCTGGAGGTGTGCCAGCATTTAGGTGTGGCTTGGGGAGTTCTACAGCTGGTCTAGGATGGGCCTCCTCTCACCTGCACAGATAACACCAGCATCTTCCTGGTGCCCGCAGTTGTGGGTGAGCCAGTCGCTGTGAGGGCACTGTGCCAGGGAAGACTCCCTCCCTGTGCAGTTGACATCATCAAGGATAATGCTGCCTGACCCAGGGCTAAAACTGGTGCCTGGCAGCGCAGATAAAGCTGGACCACAGCCAAGCTGTCTGCAGACCACGTGGGCATCTTCTATGGACCAGTTGTCATCACACACAGTCCCCCAGGTGTTGGCATAGTACACCTCAACTCGGCCTTCGCACCGTCTTGTCCCATTCACCAGCCGCAGGTCCAGACCTTGGTGGGTAATCCAAGACATTGCCATGAGGGTTCACTCCCAAAGACTGCCAGAAAAAGCAGCTATTTCCTGGGAGTCATGCATTGACAGTCAAGGATGGCACACCCACTTCCTTTTCATTTCATTTCAAATCAAATCAATCCTTGTCCTTGATGCCACTTCATTGGTTTTTAAGACTATGTTTGGTTAAAAAAAAATGATTATATCATGGCCTGCTGAACCGGAAACTTGCACTGTGGGCCTCCTACTGCAAGTTGTAAGTCTTAGTTTCTGGTAATCACGAAGTTTCTTTTATTTTTATTGCTTAAAATTTTTCATGAAGAGCTATGCTAACTAAAGTGTGTGTGTGTGTGTGTATGTGTGTGTGTTGTGTGTGTACACTGATTAAGGGATGATAGCAGTAGACACCAGGATCCAGTGTCCCTTGTGTCAAGGTGTTCTAGGGAATAAGGCAGTCATTGCAAGCTGATGTCCATATTCAAAGGTTGTTATGTCAGAAGAGAATAAAAGATCAGAAGGTGGCCAAAGTCAGTTCCTAAGTAGAGCTTGGTAGGGACAGCAAGTCACCCTGAGCCTCAACAGGAGCCAGCTTCCATAGCAACCCCCTGCAAATTATTCTTGCTTCTTGCGGTATTTTCTTGCCCCAGATTTTCTACATGGGCCAGGCATTCCCAGTCCTCCTTCCAGTAGCAGCCATCAGCGTGGCCAGCGTGAGCTGGGAAGGAGGGTGGGAATAGTCAGTGTGTTCAACAGGGATGCGTCTCCTCTGGTCGTGCTGGGACCTCAAACACTACAAAGGAAAGGCAACTGAGGAGCGAAGAAACAGTTACCTGTTGAAGTGGACACTGCTGGCTGCTTTACCAACAAAGCTAAAGATGAAAAGAAAGCAAAAGAAGAAAATTATACCACATCTTTGTTAAGTGTCAAACATCTCCAACCCTTGGTCAACTTCTAGTGGACTCTCCACCTTCGAGACTGTGGCTTCTAAGTACATCCCTCCCAGTACATCTCTCTGTAAAGAGTAACCCTTCCCTCCCTCCCTCAACATGTACACAGTGAATACAAACTCTTCTATAAGCCCAAGAAAACCAGAGCCTGGGGATTAACAGATTTTTAAAAAATAGATACAGTTTAAAGACAACAAAGCATCCTTTGAGGACCTCTGACCCCAGAATAACTCAAGCTGACACTTCCTCCAAAGGCTTGAGGTCTTCCTTTCTCCCGATTCTTCTCTGCGTGCTGAACTCTGCTCTTAAAGACTTGCCCTGAAGAGCCACTGACTGAATTGGTAATGTGGGCAACTACTAGGTCCCAAGAACCAGGAGCAAATGAAAAAGTTAATGCTTTTGGCTTCTTCGTTCTTAGTTCTGCCAGGAAGAAAGCAGTGAGCAGAGGGAAAGGCTCTCAAAGCTCTGGAGTTGGGAGTCAGAAGATAATGGCTGATATCTACCCAGTATGTTCCGCCACCTGCCGAGCACTGTGCCACCCCCTTCCTCTGTACTAGGAAAGTCACCCAATCCCAACATATCTGGAGGATGTACCCAGCACAACCAGAGGAGGAAATGGAGACTTGAAATATTTCAGAGATTTGCTAGATTTAGTGATGATGAGGACAGGGTGTTTGGCCCCTAAACTACTACCCTTCTTCCCAGTGTAACTTCACCAATGCAGGTTACAGCCAATCAATCAAGATTAACTGACGTTACCTGAAATCATATCACTGACAGGAAATGATGGTGCTGGGCGAGACAGAGAGGCTATGAAAGACACAAGCAGAGTAAGGGGGTCACCAAGTAATGTTTTTTCATCCTTTCCAACCCCACATGGAAGCATGCTAATTTGAATTATTTGTTTGGGGGAGAAACAAAAGCCAGATGTATCCCACCTGCACATCTAAGAGTGACTCCAAGTCACCACCCAAGCTTCTACATATCTAGATCCATTCTGTCCTGATAATGGATAATAGAATATGATTTTCTTTCCTTTTTATGCACTGTGACCACAGGGATAGTCACCTATATGATGTGTCTGTCTTGCTAGTTGGTTTGGTTTTGTGATTCTTATTTTTAATGTATTAATCAATGGACCAATTAGAGACAAGATCCCACATAGCCCAGGCTGTGTAACTGTTGTGTGGGTATTGGGAACTGAACCTTGATCCTCTGGGAGAGCAGCTGGTGTTCTTAAACATTTAGCCATATCCAGGTCCTATCAAATTTTTTAAAAAATTCTGGTTCTGACAATGATTTCATTGCCATTGCTTGTGGTGGTGTGAATGAGAATGGTTCTCATAGACTCATATGTTTGAATGATTGCTCCCCTGCTGGTTGAAGTGTTTGGGAAAGCTCAGGAAGTGTAACTTTGTTGAAGGAAGTATGTCCCTGGGGGCAGGCTTTGAAGTTTGAGAAGCCTAAGAAAACCCTAATTAACTCCATCTGCTTCTGTGTGGATCAAGATGTGAACTCTCAGCTACTGCACCAGTACCATGCCTACCCTCCTGCTGCCATGCTCCTCACCATAGTGGTCATGGACTCTAGTCCCTGGAGCCATGAGCCTCAAATAAATTGCTTTCTTTTATACGTTATTTTGGTCAGGGGTGTTTTATCATAGCAATAGAGAAGTAACTAAGACACTGTCTGTGTTTAAGTGTGGTCTATTTGCAGGATGTGGCCCTGGCTCTCTGTTTAAGCTGATGAAGTTTGAAGCTTCCTTGCAAAAGAAACTCACATAGTAAAGATTCAGATTAAAGGAAATGATAATTAAAATCGTACCTTGACTAGCAGGAGGGTAGGCTGGGAACAGTGGCCTGGGACTATCCTAGATTTCCTGCCTGATTTATGTGTGGTGGCGCAGGAAACTCCCAGAACTGGAGAGTCATGAACCCATCAGGCTCAGAACCCAGCCCACCTGAGCAGACGACACCAGCATCCTCATGGTGGCCACAGTTATGGACAAACCAGCCACTGTGCAGACATTGCCAGAGTCTGGCTTCTGTTCCCATGCATTCTACATCATCCAGGACAATGGGACCAAGGCCCCGCTCAAAATGTGCTTGGCCAGTGGCTGCCACAGCTCCTCCACAGCCCAGCTGCTGGCACACCACCTGGGCATCTCTTAGGTCCCAGCTGTCGTCACACACTGTGCCCCAGCTGCTGTTGTAGTAGAGCTCCACACGGCCTTCACATGGGTGGCTGCCATTGGCTAGCCTGAGTGCCACATCTGGAAAAGCAGACAAGCTGGGTCACTGCCCTGAAGCTTCCCATGTTGATGAGCACTTGAAAGTATGGAGGACACATTCTCTGCCTTGCTTAGCTTTGAGGGCCCAAAACTCACACTGAGGAGGGCACCTTATGTGCTAAAGATGGCTGCTGAGAACCTTGGACTTGATGCAAATGTGATATTTGGCCCAGGGGATGGTAGCATCCCCCTATACATCCCTAGGTTACTTTTACATTGCACAGAGCTCAAAGAAGGCTTTCATAAGCCCTCAATAATGTGACAATAATTGAGCATGGGAACACTATCACTCTACCATTTGTGAACTCATTATTAGCATAGTTTTGAATAGAACAGGTTCTAAAATGGGGCTGAGTCCCCTTTCTCTTAACAGTTAATGGACCTCTAATCTCAGAAGATGTCTGCCTCTATGTCCAAAGCAATATGCTCAGCAATAAACCTCTCAAAATCACAACTCAGGAGCTGTGACTGACCAGAAGCTTGGGAAGCACTCTCAGATGGCGTGGGACAATTGTCTATATTCTGTCAATTATGTTTTAAATAAATGCTGATTGGCCAGTAGCCAGGCAGGAAGTATAGGTGGGACAACCAGACAGGAAGTAGAGGCGGGGCAATGAGGACAGAATCCTGGGAAGAGGAAAACCCATTCCTCTGCAGTCCTGCCCAGACACTGTAAAAGGAAGATGTGACTTGCCCTGCTGAAAAAGGTACCAAGCCATGTGGCTAACATAGATAAGAATAATGGGTTAATATAAGTTATAAGAGTTAATAAGAAGCCTGAGCTAAGGGGCCAATCCACTTATCGTTAATATAGACCTCTGTGTGATTTCTTTGGGGCTAAATGGCTGTGGGAACTGGGCAGGACAGAAACTTATTCAACACTCAGATCCCTCACTCCCAGCTGACGGAATGGCCATCCGAGTGCAGGGCTCACATCACTAGCACCCAGCTGACGGAATGTCCATCTGAGTGCAGTGTCCCCACCAAGCAGGACTGGTGGCTGAAATGATGAAGGGACCTACCTGGGTCTTTCTCATCTTGCAACAGAGACTCATAAGATGCATAGAATCCTATGTTGGTGACAATGTCATCACTGTGGAAAACCACACTCATGTGGCTCGAAGAAGAGGTAAATACTGGGATGGTTTCTGAGCAGAATCTCCCCAGGGAAAACGATTCACTTTGTGGACCATCAAAAATCTCAATGAAGTCATAAGGGCAGCCATAGAAGTTTTCTGTCCTGTGGATAAAATGGCAACATTCAAGCTCCTTTCCTGGCCTTTTTCTCCAAAAGTGACTTACCAGATGGCTGCAGGAAGGGTCAGGAAAAACTACTCATACCTCCTCTGACATTTTGGAAGAGTGCCTGGTCCTACTGATGTGGGAAATGTACCTCTGTGCTTCCAAATATGTTCTTTTAGTTTTGTATTGAAGAAAAATATTTTCACACAAGTTGTTCTGGTCACATTCCCCACTCCCACCCCCAGTTCCTCTCCACTCACACAACTCCACGCTTTTTCTTTCTCTCTTTAAAAGAAAAACAAGCCAGGAAAAAAACAACACACACACAGAACCACAAAAATGTAACTCAATATATACAAGCAAAAGGCCAATAAGCCAAAGAAATGTCTAAATGAAGCAATTGGAGACAAAAATCTACAAAATACCATTAAATTCATTTTCTTTTGATTTGTTCAAGTTTCAATTCAATATCTTTTCAATGTGTGCTATAAACTCATGGAATAAAATGTAAGTGATAATGATGGCTTATGGCAGGAAGGAAAATCTCCTATCCCCACTGATCGCTCACTCTATCCCGCTTCCCAGATGCGGTTCTTTTTCCTTCTACAGGAAGCTTGCACAAGGATGGTGGCAGATTTGACACTGTCCAGTGCTTTCTTGCATCTCATTCTGTAGCAATAGTGACTTAGTCTGTGACAGTGACATGTGGCTGTACCAAAAATCTGTTTAGCAGATCTGCTGATGGGCAAGTAGCTTAATCCCAGTCTACTGTCTCTGTGTGAAAGCTTAACCCTTTTGATCAACATTCCTAGGCACTTCAAGGTACAGCTCATTTGGGAGAATTATAGCTTTTTATGTTTTATATAATATTTATACATGCATGTACAGTGTGCATCCTGACTGCCTCAGTTCTTTCCCTTCAGTTCCTCCACTAGCTCCCTCCCCACTTTTCCCCCAACTTCACAGGCTCTCTTCTTCTAAATTTTATTGATTTTTACCTGTTTTATTGTTTGGAGATAGGTCTGCCAATGTAGCCATGGCTAGTCTTGAACTCACAGAGATCTGCCTGCTTTTGCCTCTTAAATGCCAAGATAAAAGACATATGCCACCACATCCATTTTTATTTTAAATTTGTTCCCCACTGAATCCATTTTGTGCTTTCTGTGTGCACATGGGTATGGGACCTTCTACAGGAGAGTGGGAAATCTCTCAGTGCCTGTGTCCCCGAAGAAAAGCGGCTCTCGCTCTCCCAGTAACCACTAATTGCCAACAGCTTCTCGGAAAGGGGTGGGACATTATGAGTCCCTCACTCATGCATGTGGGGACTGTGGCTGACTTGATATTACGTAAGTCTTGTACATGAAGTTTCATCCGTTAGGAGTTCATGTGTGCAACTGCATTGTTGTGTCCAGCAAAGAGGCAGTGAAACTGATTTGTACAAAGCCAAGTAATGATAATTGTATAGGCAGAAAATATTCACTCACTTGACCACTTCAAAGGTGAGTCTGATGTGAGCGCTGCTATCCACTTGTATGTCCCAGACACATAGCACATTGGTGGGATATTTTTTAGGATACCAAGGACTGGAGAAGGAGCCTGAACTATTTGTGAGCAAACCACCACATTGGAAATTTTCATCTGTAAAAAAGTGAGAAAATCCCATGAAGTGATATGGTGCTTTTTGTTTTGCTTTAGCGAGGTGAAGAAGAGACACAAGAAACCAGAAGTAAAGAAAACAAGCTAGTGTAGGGGGTGCACACCTATAACCCCAGCACTGAGACTAGATCTCAAATGTGAAGTGGGTATGAGCTGTAGAGTCTGAAGAAAAACAGCTATACCAACAAAGAGATGTAAAAAAGACTTGGCTAGGATGGCTCTCCTTTTTTGTTTTGATGTCTTTTTTCTTTAGGGACAGAGAGAGAGAGAAAGAGAGAGAGAGCACATGTACACATGAGTGTGTGAGTACACAGTCTCTAGAGAACAGAAGGCATTGGATCCCTTGGAACTAGGGTTACAAGAATTTCTAAACTGCCTGATGCAGGTGTTGAGATTAGAACTTAGGTCCTTGGCAAGAACAGCAAGTACTCTTAAATGATGACCCATGCCTCCAGCCAGAAAAAAACTCTTTGTGAGACAGGGCTAAAGTGGTTGAGGCTGACTATATAGCTAGGGGGTGACCCTGACCTCCCAAGATCATCCAGCCTCCACTCCTGAGTGCTGGAATAGGCATGTGCCATCTTGGCTTGTTTTGTACAATGCTAGGGACTGAGCCCAGGGCTTCCTGTGTGCTAGGCAAGCTCTCTTCTAACTGAGCTACATCCCCAGCCTCAGCATCAACCTTTTGACAGATGAAGACCATTCCTTTTGTGACAGCAAAATGATAGCACCTAGAAATGAACAGGCCTTAAGCACCCAGGTCCCCAGATAGGTTGATATGTGCAAATCCACTATGCTAGGTTGTAGAACAAACAACTCACATTAGATCAGTGATTCTCAACCTGTAGATTGTGACCCCCACAGGGGTCGCATATCAGATATCCTGCATATCAGATATTCACATTATAATTCATAACAGCAGCAAAATTACAGTTTTGAGGTAGCAACAAAATAATTTTATGGCTGGGGATCACACAATATGAAAGGGTCACAACATTAGAAAGGTTGAGGATCACAAATTGACTTTATGAAAAGAAATAATTGGGAGGCAATTAAACTGTTCTGACATCTCAGTTCCTACATAAGCAAAGCAAAGTCACTCAGTATAGATTGTCGTGACTAATTAGAAACTGCCAACTCACCTCTAACTAGGAACTTCCCACTCTAGTCATCCAAAGGAAGACATCGGCACACATTCACCAGGCAAACATTGGCCTTGCCTCCAACCTTGCCCTATCAAAGCCTGGCCTCTTGGTGAAGCCCCAAATAACCCCAGCTTGCAGCTTCTCAATTTAAAGTAGTTATCTGCTCAGCACAAACTCTTTCAAGTTCCAATGCACCAAAGCTTATCTTTTAATAATCATATACACATTGGAGCTGAAATCGAGACCAAGGTGAAGGATGCAGTTAGTGTCAAACTCTCGGATTTGGTGTGTGATTAGCTATAGCCGCCTATGCAGCAGCTTCTTACGTATTAAAATATGAAAGGGCATCAAGCAGGGACAGCGTGAGTTCCAGTGGAAGAGCAGCACATACAAGAAGAGCTGCAGTACCTGTCATGATGTCACTGGAGGAGTCTAGAAAAATGCACAGAAAAAAAGGTCGTTATCAAGAATTTGTATTCATATTTAATTTTTTCTTAAAACACGGAAGACTATTGACCTTTCAAGGCACCCATTCCCCTGTGCCCAGTGAGCAGAGCTGGCCCTGACTCTTAGGAGCTTGCACATTTGAACCTCAAGAATATGGACGGGGCCACTGCAGACAAGCAGGAACTGCTGGTTCCTTGCTCCATCTAGAATCTCATGATGTTATCACCCCTGCCAGCAGCTGGTTGGGCCTCTCTCCACTGAACCCTTAGCCAAGAGATTTCATCTCTGGTGGATCTGAACCCTTCCTGTACTCTCTCTTATCTTCCTTCCATCTACAACACTTCATGTCCACCATATTGTCCTAGGTGTTAGTGCCTTTGTTGATTAGAAACAGAGTATCTAATTGGCCCTCCCCTCTAGCTTCAGAACTTGAATGGTAGCTGGGATTTTCACCCATGAGGGCCCTGGTAACTGAGTACATACATAGACAGGCAGTACCTGCTGGTCCTCTGCTTGGTGTGTCATCAATACCTATTCAAAGACAAATGTCAGGGTGAGAGACAGACTGAATAAGGTGGTCACATAACTCCCCGTAAAAATCAGGCACTTTCTTTAGGATCAGCCATATTCTGCTCTGGGCCACTGGGAAACTAGAATTAAGACTCATCCAGGCTAGTGAGGGAATCAGAGAGCTGGAGTGAGGGAGAACACTATGCCCTTGTGGTTCAGGTACAGAATGGTGTTTGTTTGATTTTGGTCAGTTACCGGGCTAACAGAGCCTCTGCCACAGAGATGAGCTCGGTCTCTAACCAAGGACCTCAGCCAGGCAATAGTTAGACAATGTGGTCCTGCATGTGGTGTTGGATACGCCTTTGAGGGCCTTATCAGCTGAGTACAGATGCTCTCGTCTCTACGTTAGCCATGGGTGTGAACTGAAATTCTGATGCACTGGTTATTTGACAGTTTAGCATTCACAGAATCCTTGGTGGATACTGGATTGCTACCAGCACCCAGGCATGCCAGGCCAGGTATAAGATGTCTGCTAATACTGACCATTCATATAACTGCTATTTTCAAGGTGAGGTTTTGAACAATTTACAGATGCTGGTATCTATACTCAAAAACTAACTCTTAAGTAAACTGACTCTAAAATTGGCTCAAATCGCAGAGCTCATTGCTGACAGCTTGTCAGCTGGCATTGACATCTCCCTTCCCAATGGCTGGGGTTGGCAAAGCTCCGTCTCTGAGATGTGATGCAAGCCCTGCCACTCACCTGAGCAAACCACGCTGGCATCCTCATGGTGCCCACAATTGTGGGAGAACCAACCGTGATGTGTGCATTGCCACACCTTGGCTTCATCCCCCATGCACTGCACATCATCCAGCATGATATGGCCCAAGCCTCTATCAAAGTAGCTCTCAGCTGGGGCTGCCATGGCCTTACCACAGCCAAGCTGCTGGCAGACCACCTTGGCATCTGTCAGGTCCCAGCTGTCATCACACACTGTGCCCCAGGTACCATTGTAAGAGATCTCTACTCGGCCCTCGCACCTGTGGCTGCCATTCACCAGTCTCAAGGCCAGACCTAGGAATGGAAAAATAGGTGATTCTGTGATGTGACATTGTCCTCATCTGCTAGGGTCATCGGCAGTTTGAAATAACATTCTCCGTGTTAGACTTTAGGGGTGGGCCTGTGACCTGATTCCCGAAAATTGTATTGATTTATCAGTACCGAAGTCCAATTGAAGCTTGTTAATTTTTTAAATCTCCCCCCCCCCCGATTGTTTATGTGAGTGTAGACACATGCGTGGAGCTCAGTGGACACCTTTAATTGTTAAGCTTGTCCTTGCTTGAGAAAGGCCTCTTCTTCATCTCTGACTGCATCCAGTTTACACCAGTCTAGCAGGCTTGCAATGATCTGAGAATCCGGCTGCCTCTGCCTCCCATTTCCCAGGGATTACAGATATGTGCTATTGCACCCAGCTTTGTGGGTTCTGGGGATCTGAACTCAGGTTCTTTATCCACTGAGTCATCTCCCAGTCCAGTATTTCAGAGTCTCATAAGCTCCCAAAGATCCCAGTTGGAGGAAAACTTACATTAAGCTTAGAGAGCTCTATAATGTTCCTGCTTCTGCTGTGGGACCTGAGAGGCCCACAAGCATTCTGGAGGGTGTGTGTTGAATCCAGTCAGAAGAAAGCTGACTGACTTTGTGACAGTTCCAGAATAATCTTTCATATGGGAGGTCTCAGTGGGATTCTCTATCAGGACCACAGACAGTACGAGACAGGCGGTCTCAGCCGTATGTTTCTAGATGCTTTAGGTAGAAGGCAGGGACTGTGGGGGCAGAGCAGGGGTAAGGGCTATGACTGGCAGGGTGTGTGCCACTCAGTAGCAGAGG